>PVJO010000531.1:0-231899 GCA_004026905.1 Hystrix cristata | reverse complement strand
ACCATGTTCATAGCAACACAATTTGTAATAGCTAAGTCTTGGAAACAACTTAAATGCCCAACAACCAATGAATGGCTAAAGAAAATGTGGTTTTTCTACACAATGGAGTACTACACAGCCATAAAAAGGATAAACTAGAGTCATTCATATATAAATGGATGTTCCTTGAGAACATACTTTTAAGTGAAATAAATCAGACCCTCATGAATACACATCGAATTGTCTCTCTGATATGAGAAATCATAACTGTAAATAAGGACAAAGAGGTGTAATAGATATTATATAAAAGGAAGATAATATACAAAGGAGAGGAGTACTAGAAAGAAAGAAAGGGAAAAGCAGAAAGGCAAGAAAGGAAAGAAAAGGGAAAGGGAAAATATGGAAAATTAAGAATAAACCTGCTCTAAATAGGGAGGGAGGGAACAGAGGGGAGGGGTGGGGAAGAGGGGGGAGAACCAAGATGCACCATGTATAGGTACAAAATAAATGTGATGAATGTAACCATTGTATGTAAAATGTACCAATACATGTTCTTGGTTTAAAATTAAAAAAAAAAATGGGCTACAACAAAAGGCCCACGAGTATTTCACTTTCGAATGTTCCCTACTCATCAGGTAGCTGTCTGTCATCTCCCTTTCCCCCTTTTTTCTCCACTTTTAAACAAATTGTCCTCTAAATAAATCATCTTCTCTTAATTTAAACTCGGTTTCTTTAAATCTTTACTGTAGCTGGGTTTATGATTGCCGGGAAGTGTATTTTCTAGCAGGACAACAGCTCACAGTCCACCTCTGGACGTAACATTTAGGAATGAAAATTTATCCTTTATATTTCATTGCTAATGTAGCAATTTTAAAAGTTATAAGCAAATATCTTTTTTAAAATTTTATTTTGGTGGTACATTTTAGGTATACATAATGATAGCATTCATCATAGAGAATTTGTACCTGTACATGATATATCTTGTTGCTTCTTTTTTCCCATTCCCCTCCCCTCCCCTCAACCCCTCCTCCTCTCCTTATTTACAAAAGCTTTGTTTCCATTTTTCCCTTCTATTCTTCTTTTATTCTTGTTGTTCTGTTCCTTGGGAAAGGGAAGAAATTGTTCAAATAGGGATGGAGGAAATATCTTACAGATTTAAAAAAGCAACGGTTTTCGTTCGTAGGTTGGAATAATGTACATCTAAAGTTGCCATGTGACGAAATTTTTAAATCGCAATGTTAGATTATCATACGATGTGCAGGAACAGACAAGTAATTTATGGGATGTATTTGGTTACAAAACAAAATGAATACATTTGCAGCTTTTATTTTCAATATTTGTAGGAATCAAGACATATAGGAAAAGTCTGTTGCTCCTGTAGAAGAGTGGGAAAGTAGAATTATATGACCTTTCTACACACTGTGGTATGTGGAGAGTCACGATTTTATTTTATTTGTAATTTTTATTGTTTTTCAGAGGCAGGGTCTTGTTATTTCATCTTGGTTGGCATTAAATTTTGGGACTCAAGTGATCATCTGCTTCAGCCACCCCAGTAGCTGAGGAAAGTGACTCCCACTGCATGCCCCTTCAGTAATCAGGATTTAATTGTGTGTTGGCAACTATCTGAAATGTAAGTGTTTGTGGCTTAATCAGTTGGTATAAAGTAGGTAAAATGGCCTTAGGCATTTGTATATTTTTCTCCATTTTTCTTGATTTGTAAGTGCTTCTCTATACTTGATTTTTCCATTTTAATTTTTTTTTATTTTAGTGGTATACTTTAGATATACACAACAACATTCATCATAGGGAATTTGTACCTGCACATGGTACACCTTGCTTCTTTTTTCCCCATTCCTCTTCCTTCCTTCAGTCCCTCTTCCCCTCCTTATTTACAGAAGCTTTGTTTCCATTTTTTCCTTCCATTCTCTTTTTTCCCATGTCTTTCCCATTAGGGCATTCTTAATTATAGTCCTTCCTGAATAGGTCTTATTCTTCTCCTGCTCATTTGTTAAAATGATAAAGATTTGAGTGAAGAAATGATCACATATGACTAGGATTTATGCAACAAATGTTTATTGAAGTACTCTAAACTTCAGTAAAAGAATTCTAGTATTTGGATGTGTTGAAGTAATTATCTTACCCTCTTTGTTTGTTTTTGTAATTTCACATAAAGAAAATGGCTGCATGATTCTCATCAATTTAATTTTCAACATATGTGGAGCATTTAGCTTATGATTTTAAGTTATTTTACATGATCTTTGGTATAGTTAGTTAGCTGATCTTATTCTGGGTAAAAGTACCTGCAAAGACACTTCTAAAATGTCTAAAATGTCTGATACAAAAGAGAAAACTGGAATAATTTATTGTTTCTTTAAAAACTACTTTAAATTTAAAAAGTTTTCAATTAGGAAATCGTAGTTTTTAGTACAATTTTAAAAAGCAAAATTACAGAAACTCTTGACTGTTAAATATAAGTAATATTAATGTTTCATCAAATGCAAGACAATGTAAGGAAATTATCAGCAGCAAATACTGCCATTATGAATGTTCTATTTTTTCTGTGATGTGGAACTGAAATCTTGCTTTGTTTAGCATTTTATCTACAATTAATTTTAAAATGAAGGCAATTTTGATAGTTAAAGATTGTCATAAGGAGATAATTATATATCATATTTTTAAATTTCAGAAAATTTAATATTTTTCAAAAGAACATAGGTAGTTATATTGAAATAAAAATTTCTAGCTAATCGCGTAATATAAGTAAAATGTTGTAGTCTGTTCTAGCTCCGGCTGAATCTTACAATTGCTATTTGTCTCTTCATTGTGTTGAATTTCTCTCACCCTTGCTTTCCTACTATCTCCATTAAAGTACATTTGTATGTGTCCTTTAAAATTAGACCTGAATGGATATAAGTTAAGTCTGTTTTATAACACTTAAATGTATGATGGGAGATAAAATACAAGATAATTTGCTTTACAATTTAAGAAAAGCTTAGATAACATATTAGGGGGAAAACAGTATTAGGAAATCCCAAACTTTTCAAGGAGTTTGCAGTGAGTATAAGAGTAAAGTAATGAAAGAGAATTCCATTTGATCTTTAGAAGTCAATAATTTGCTGTGCAGCAGTCGACTACCTGAACACAAGAATAAAGTGATCTTATGTAAAGTATTAGAAAATTTTGATATTTTGTGACTTTCCAAGGTTGCACAAGTAAGAATAAAATAAATAAATAGATTCTCCTAAAATCATGGCAAGTGCTATACTGCCAACCTTACCTTCCACTCAAATGTTCAACTACATCAAATTCTGGCATGTGCGCTTTTATAAAAGAACATTTTTAGTGCTTAAATATATTTCACAAATGAAAAGAATGATGTAAATATTCTAAAACATCCGATGATTTGTAAGTTACTTTTCTTTGGTTTTGCTAAACAGTGAATGACTGTATTTTTTTCTAGAATATATGTTTCTGTTATTAAGCCTTATTTTAATTACTTTCGGACTGAGTTATATTACACAAGCAAAATTTAAAATATCTGTAGAATTAAGACATAAAATGATTGATAATTCTCAGCCTCCTCTATTCCAGCAAATCTTTATGGTAATTTAGTTACGGAGTTTTTCCAGACTTTATGTGGCGAGAGGATTTGAAAAGTATTTGGGGTGTCAGTGCATTGGGACATCTGCTCATTAAGCAATCCACCTTTCTTTCGCTCTGGAATGTTCAAGGTTCTGGACATGCAGGTGTTTACTGATGTTGGACACTGAGAGATCACTACAGTTACTATTAAGGTTTTAAAATTGTTTAATGCCTTTATGACTCGTGTTACCCTTGGTATCTTCATGACAAGTGCTAGAAGAAGGATCACAGAGGATTAAACATTGTTAGCAAACAGTCTTATTTCCAATGACCTTTAGTTTCCATGTTGATCAGTTTCCTAGAGAATATTCTAGGTCTATATCTACTCCTCTTAAAAGAAAGAATAATTCATCAGATTTTTGAGTTAGGAAGGGTAGCTAGGCATGCATAGCTCAGCCCCTTGCCACTTGTTTTCAAGATTTATATTTTCCTGACTGTATAATTCCTGTCCTTTATAACTTTATGTCAGGATGCATAATGGTTACAAGGACTTTCTGTGACTTTATAAGGGCATTCCCTAAGAATGGAGCTGGGGATTTAGCTCAATGGTTAGAGGGCTTCCCTAGCAAGCACAAGGCCCTGAATTCAATCCCCGGTACCAAAAAAAAAAAAAAAAAAGAATTGCAGCAAACATTACAAAGCTCAGAACCATTAAAATTATTTCCTCATGTTTCCCAGAACTCTTTGGGTTAGGAGAAAGTCGGGACTAATGTGGGCCAAATACGTGACACTTCCAGTGAGGCAATAATAAACTCATGAGAGATTATCCTGTGTCTCTTTTGCTGGCCCAGCAACTGGACGCTGTATCAGATAGTACAGTTATACGATAATGCAACTTGAAAATGCCTGGTCCCAGGACTGCTCCCAAATCTCAGCGACCCATGCAGTTGTCTTATAACCCAGCCAGGACTGAGTGTGTGATTTGTGTGGGGACACAGGATTCTGAGCTTAGAAACTCCCAGTGTGTGATTTAATGCTGCACTATTCCCATGTTGAAGCTCTTGATATTTTTGAACAAATGCTCTCACATTTTCATTTTGCAATAGGCCCTGCAAATTATCTAGCCAGTAATGACCCCAGCAAAATCTTGTTAGTTCTAATTAGGAGAGAATTTTTAATGGCTGATAATAAAACACATTGTGGCAAGAATTAAAAAAAAACAAACAATTTATTTAAGAATATTACTTAGTTATTAAGTTTATTACATGCTGAATTTTCAGAGGCAATGCAAACAGAAAAATGATCCAAATGCACCTCAGAATGGTTTCATTTGAAATTCTGCAAAAGCAGTAATAACAGCTTTCCAGCCCCAAACACACAGGATTCCTGGGACTGGACAACAGGGACTCTTATATAGAGGCCGTGTGGACTTATTAATCAACTTGAGCAGCAATGACCAGCTGAAGTGAACTTGTGTGGTTCTGGGTGTAGAAGATCCACCTGAAGACTGTTGCCAACACAAAATAAAGGAGAATGGGAGCAGAAGACTGAAGGTGGCTGTTTCCCAGGAGAAGCTCTGTCACAGCTGGTTCTCCAGAAGGGAACTCAGCTGTTCTCCTTGCAGGAGGAGCTTGGGGCCTTGCTGTCATCAGGGATGGGTGCTGTGCGGTTCAGGGGAGTTCTGGTCTTCATCTCTGCTGCGAGCATTGTATTCGGGTTCCAGTATAGATTTCCTCAGCCTTTTAGTGCAGACATGGATGTACACAGACATTGCTGTGCGCTCCCAACCCTTGATTGGATCTTTCATTTCTCCAGTGCATAGGTAGATGTTCTGTACTCTTCCTGCATTTGGCTCATGCATGAATGTTGTAATTTCTAAGTGTCCTGTATTAAATCTGTTGTCTTGCAAACCATTGACTTTAGAAAATTTAACTAATACAGAGGCTAAACACACACACACACACACTCTCTCTCTCTCTCTCTCTCTCTTTCATGTTCTTGTATATACAAGAAAAAAAAAGAGAAAAAAGAAATCATCTGATCTTGCTTGTCAGAGAAGTCACAAGGCCTCTTGCCTTGCAATTATTAAATCAACCTCCAAATCTTTCACAAGAATCTGCTCATTAGAGGCTTGTCCCTCGTGAAAACTTAACTACAGGAGTGTGATAAATGAGGTTTTTCCTTTTTACTCCCTCACTTAAGGGAAGAGATGCTGACTGAACCGATCTCCAATATTTTCCAAAATTAGAATGATCTAATTCTGAGATTCAAAACTAGAAAGAAATTCCAAAACTTCATCCTAAATCAATTAGGATGCCTTCAGCTACTCTTTCAAACATATCTCCTAATAATTTATTTTTTTTGTGGGGGGGGCAGTGCTGGGGATAGAACTCAGGGCTTTGTGCTTACTAGGCAAGTGTTCCCCAACCCCACCTAATAATTTAATTTTCTCCTATATCACTAAAACAAATTGATATCTTTAAGTTGTTTGGATTTTTTTTCTAAAATTCATTCTGTACAGTCTTGATGAAAGGACCTATGAAATAATCAAAAATGCAACTCTCATCCAAACGCTCGGGGCTGGAGATTTAACTCAAATTGTAGAGCGTTTGCCTAGCAATCACAAGGTCCTGAGTTCGATCCTCAGCACCCCAAAATCAAAAAAATGCAAATCTCATTAAGATGCTCTCCTACGTAACTTCCCCTGTCCTCCAAATAAATCACTGCTTTGAGAGTATATCTAAGGTCTCAGTGCGGTACACAGGCTCTTCATGTTCTGGTTCTCCATCTTTTTAAACTTCTTATATCCTCACATTTTTTCACACTCCACTTGTAGGCTATGCCCCATCCACACGGAACACTTTTTTCTAGCCTACAGGCTTCCGCCCTACACACTGTCCCTTTGCGTGCTTGTAGTAGTTTCCTATGTGTCTCCCAAATTTTGTCTGCCTTTACTTGCTGTTTTCCACTCACAAGGCCAATGCTTGGCTTACACAATTCTGAGAAGTTTGTCTCACTGTCTTCCTCCCCGACTTAATATGATAGTAATTTACTCTGTGATCCCCTCATATTCTTTACTTTACTTGTACTTACTGGGTCCTAGTAGCTTCATTCCCAGATGTAAATCGTCCTCATTCCCAGATGAACACCATGAAGCCTGAAGATGTGATTAACTTATATACCAATGCATATTTATACCATGTGAAATTCCTCAGAAATAATGTGCTTTTCAGATTTATGGCAAATGACATGGAATGAACAGATGAGGAAATAGATAAACATCTAAACTAATGATTAAAGAAGCAAAATGTTAAAAAAAAAAGAAGCAAAATGTTTCTCTGGCTTCTATTAAATTTTCTACTATCACTTGGTTCTGTTCTCTATATATTGAAATGCCATAACATTCTGGAGATTCAGGTTTTATCTTTGGATATTCTGTGGGTTTTACTGAGTCAACAAATATTTCTCACTCAATTCCTATATGCCAGCTCTGGTGGCTTTGTGTCTTTAGACACCTAAATTCCATATTCAGGATCTCGGTTTCATCATCTTAATAGAAAAGTAATAACATTCACCCCACTAAATTCAAATGTTAATTGCAAAAGCACAGTGACTTTATAAAATTATTACTGTTTTTTTCCTGCTAATGTGGTTAAAAATTAGTTTTCCATACTTGATAGTACACATGTTATTAACAGTAGCGTAGAGATAGTTATTCCTCTCACTTTACAATTACATAAGTAGAATATGTTCAGACTGATAAACAATTTACAAAAATATTTTAATACAATTAAACTACTTTCTATCACTTTTTGAATTCATGATATCCATCACAGAGGTTTAAAGTCAAACACAGTATCATGTTTCCCATAAGGTTTGGAACCTTGAAATGAGGAAGATGGTAAATAGATAGATAGACAGACGGAGAAATGATAAATAGATAAACGTATTACTGTATTTATGCTAGATATCACAGAAGTAAAAGTTCCACCCAGTTTAGAATTGGGATTCTTCTCTTTCTGACACCAAAAGAACTAAACAAAGGAAATGCAGAAAAAAGAGGAAATGATCAGACGGAGGAGGGGTGTACGTGTGAACATCTGTCGTGACAAGCTCTAGTATTCCCAATTACAAATTTGTATTTTACATCTCTCCAAAAATTATACCTTGGACTTCAAAGATATGTTATGTATTAAGTTTATCTGAGTGACAGTCAAAATCTTCATTATTAGCACAAGTTGAATCGCAATGACTAATTGTTATAAATTTTTTGAACACATTTTGAACTTACTGAGATAACTATTATTAATTCTCCCTGATTAAATGAAGATTTCTATGTATTTTTCAAGTATCTTATGATTCATTTACATCATAAATTTGAATCCAAATATATTATTTTGATTTCACACACATTGTACTTTTCTGATAAATCCAAAAGCAAATGAAAAAATAATTTGCATATGTTTGTAGGAGTTAAGGTTTAATTTGCCTATCTATTCTCTCTTTCTCCTTCAGTTCACTAAACATTTCTCTGATTTCTGCAGCCTTTCGTGTTTCAAAGGTATATCTCTTATCCAGGGGTCTATCATATTCACCTTGTCACTTTTACTGCTTATGTACAATCGACTAAAAGATATCTTACCCAACAGCTTATATGAATAAAAGGGCTATATATATATATATATATTTTTTTTTGTGGTGCTGGGGATCGAACTCCAGCCCTTGTTCTTGCTAAGGCAAGCACTCTAATCACTGAGCTAAATCCCCAGCCCCAAAGGGCTATATTTTTATACTCGCAATTGTAATTCCATCACCTAGCATATTAATTTGAACATCAGAGGCTCTTCATACATAGCTTAGAATGGATAAATAATTCCCAAATTCCCAGAGTATGAGATAGGCAAATTTATAAGTCAACTCTGCATATATAGAGTCAAGTTAAATACATAAAAGATATTATTATTATATAAAATGTAGTTACATATATCTAAAAAAGCAAAAATAATTATGGCAAAGGACTTAGCCACTCATTTTCACTCCCACGTCATGACATTCTACAATACTTCTCACTATAAACGCACATGGTTTTTATTATTCTCATTTTATAACTGACAAACATTTGATACCAGTTCAAGTAACTGGTTAATCTCCCCACTCCTACGAACTGGTGACACTGGGTTGTATACCTAGATCTACTCATGTTCAAAGCCCACTCTCTTTCTATCACTCCATTATAGAACTACAGTATTTGTATCTGGATGACTTTTGATTCCCTGTTAGATTTTCTTTACCTTTGACTTTAGTTTTTCAAGTTGAAGAATGAGCTATGTGGAAATTTTGAGTTTAAACTATCTTGGACTCACAGCTTCTTAATTACATTTTCTCTTTTTCCCCATAAGTGCAGTCACAATTTAAAAGCTTCTGCAATTGTTGATTACTGTGCTTACAATATGCCAGATGTTATCTCATTTAAATTATGCCCACACACTGCAGGTGCAAAATGGAGGGCAAAATTGAACAAATTTGGACTTAAATTATTCTGGTTTTTTCATATCTTCTATATGCTCGGTCCAATGTAAATTATTTTCTTCAATTTTTTTCTAAAAGCCTAGTAGACTTTTTAAATGTTACTTTAAAAGTCCTGAAAAGTGAGAATGTTGTATTACATTTTTTAGAATTAAAAATCCTCACCTCTTAGACTTCTCATTTTATCAGATTACAAAATGAATAAGTAACCTTGTATATTATTGTTTGCATAAATATAATGTAGCTGAACCAGTCATGCTTTCCAGAGAATAGAAAACTTTATGAGATGTGGCCGTAAAACATCAAAAATCTATTAACAAACAGATCTACTATAATCACACAGCTACTCTTCATTTATTTTAAGGACTGGGCCCCTTCACATTCCTTTTAACTTTTCTTAATATATTCTCTACTCATTCTATGTTATCACATACAAAAATTTAACACTGTAATAACACTTGTAACTTTGGGTGGCATCCTCATTTCTATTGGTTGCTGTACCTGAACTAGACAGGAGAAAAAAGGAAAAACTCTAAATGTCCCTAAAAATACTTATCTTAGGATACAGCTTGGTCATGATTTTACAGCATATAAGAAACTACCATATTTCATTAAATTCAAGATACAGTGTATTAATTAGGGTTCTCTAGAGAAACAGAAGTGATGGAATATCTATTCTATCTATTTAAATTAGACAGGTTGATTTATTACACTGACTTACAGGATCAGCCTATATAATCCAGTCCACAACTGCCATCTGCGAGGTAAAGTGTGACGGGATTCAGTAGCCATTGGGTCTAAAAAACTGGAAGTCTCAGGGAAAAGGACCAAAAATGCAGCCTCACTTAGAGACTGAAGGCCTGAAAAATTCCATAATGTTCTTGATAGCGTGAGTTCCCATCGAAAGGCTGAGAAAGTTGGAGTCTGATGTGCGCTGGTGACGGAAGTAGCCAAGGACAAACCTGGTCAAGTAGAACAGGGCTCGTAAATTCAGGCTGACTTCCTCCTCCTTCCCCTTTTTGGTTCATCCAGGCTACAGGCATATTGGATGATGCCACCCACAGTCCGGTAAATTCTTCCCTCTCAGTTAGCTGGCCCACATGTCAGACATCTCCGGAAAAATCACACAGACATACTCAAAAAGATACTTGTACTTGTCACTCAATCCAATCAAAATCAAAATTAACCATCACACAGTTGTGTGATATACTACTTTAACTGCCATTAGAAAAAGCATCAGTGGAACACTGTAAATTAAAATGTTCCTCAATTTTTTTTAATCTGTGAAAAGATATCATTTGTATTTATCATGGATTTTCACACTTTTAGACTTTTCCATGTATCGTTCTATATAACGTGAAAACTGTGATAAATAATTGGGTTAAGATATTCATAACAGTTTCCATTCAGCCTGGCTCGTCTTAATCACACAACTGCCGATCATACTGCTGTGTCTTGGAGAAACTTCCCTGCGACATCGGGAGATTTGCTCATAAAATGGCAGAATTCCCTTTAAAGAGTTTTCTGTACTTGTCTCCAAGCTATTTTTCCCTGACAAATATTTTCACTGTATGGATTCGATTTTGTTATTTTTTTTTAACTTTCTAGGTGATTTTTTTGAATATCTTCGGACAAAATGAGAAATTTCATTTTTCTGAAGTGGTTCTTAAGTGTCCTACTGATTTTTAAAAGGAAGGTGTATGCTTCTTAAAACTTGGTGGAACATGCCACCCCCAGAATGACTGCTTTTGTGTAAAGACTACTTAAGCCTAACAGCACTTAAAAATACATCAAGTACAAAATGTGCACTTTGACTCCCCCTTTTTACTTTTTGAAAGGAGAGAAAACCCCCATATGGAAGACGAACCTCTCCATTCCAAAGGAAAGTTACTTTCTTGTTATTAAGATAGAAATCCAGGAATCTGAGACTGAGAAAGTTCTTTATCCCTCCCAGACAGTCACGTTTCCACAAAAAAAAAAAAAAAATTCAGGTTTTTGCCACTTCCTTAGGTCTACATTTCTTTGTAACATATCATGCCTCTCCTAAAATTTACATTAAATACATTTTTATGCTTTTCTCCTGTTAATTCATCATTTACATATTTAATTTTCAATTCCAGCCAAAACCCCTAAGAGGATAGTTATAAAATTTTGCCTCTCCTCTATCATCACAAGAATTGAAAGCCATGGTTCCCACTAACCCCAGAAATCCCTTCTGTTCTTTCAACTATGATAGTCTTAAGATTTTAGCAATTAAAACTCATAAAATATAAATATATATACATAAATACATAAGTAAAACTGCTTCTTAAATACACAGAAGCTAAGTCATCAAAAGGGATCTAAAATGGGCTAATGTTATATTATACCTGGGAAAATGGTTTTATTGGCTATCTTCTGCCATGTTTCTGCTGCACTAATACAAGATTTACTGACCCCAAATCACCATGCCAAACATCTCTTATCTGGAGATGGTAAGCTTAATCATGGTCTTCTTAGTTCTTTGTCCCTATATCTCTTCAGATAGAGGAGGTATATCTGTCACCTCGGTGTGCTCTGTCACATTATACTTTAATTTATCCACCTAAACAGATGGAGAAATATATGCTAAGTACTGCCCTGCAACAGAAGGAAGAGCACAGGTAAGACTTCTGGTCACTTACCTATTACCAACCAGACGTTCTGTCAGAGGTTCATTTTAGTATACTTTATACACACTTTTGTTATTGTATGGGGGGATTGAACCCACGATTTTTGCAGTGAGCTACATCCCCAGCCCATTTTTAAATTTTATTTTATTTATTTTATTTTTTACTTTTTTAAATTTTGAAACAAGCTCTCACTAAGTTGTTCAAGGTGGGCTGGAACTTGTGACTCTTCTGTCTCACCTTCCCAAAGTGCTATGACTGTGGGTGTGCACCAACATACCCAGTTTATATATACTTTCTAAAAAGTTAAACATCCAGAACTATTAAGGATTTATAAACAGAATTTTAAAAATTACGTAGCAAAAGATTTAATTGTTAAATGTAACCATGACAGAGTGGAGTGTTTTGTTTTCTCATTTTGTTTCGGTACTAGGTATCAAATCCAGGACTTCACATCTACTAGGTGAGTGCTCCACCACTGAACTACATTCCAGCCCTTTTTAAAATTTTTGTTTTGTGACAGGATCTCACTATTTTTCCCAGGCTGGCATTACTCTTTGATCTTCTTGCTTCAGCCTCCTAAATATCTGAGATCACAGGCATGCGCACACATGTGGAACTTTATTTTAACTTCTAAATTCTGTATATATTAGCCAGCATGTTGTAATTTCTTCTCCCCCTTCTATTTCTAGTGGTATTTTATCATCATTAGTGCTTCCTTTATTATCTTATGCTACCTCATGTTTATGCTTATTGAAATGCAAATCATACCTACTGTTCTGTTTTGGGTTTTTAGGTATCTTCCTTAACTTGAAATGATTACATATTCATTCTAAAAAGTCCCAATTGGTAAACCCTTGAGGATCTGATTGATCACATTTCTTGCTCATAGCTGGGATTTAAAGCTTATATAGGAATAAGCAATAAAGACAAAGGCAGAAAATCATACACCACAGTTTGGGCACTGTCTTAATGTTTTCTTAGAGAACTAAAGTGGAAATAACAAGTACTATAGTGGAGGTAGGGAACAAGGGGTGTGCTCAAGACTGTGATTGGCAGGTTCCAGTATAATGCTGAGCTTGGCCATGATAGAAGAAGACTCACTTTTAGCTGCTCAGTTCTCTGCTTTAGAATATACACACCCACACTACCATAATCTCTATCTCAGCACTACCATGCTGAGATAGAGATTATGTGCCATGGTGTATAATACATCAGCCTAAATCTACAGAAAAACTCATATCATGTGCAACAGCCTATTTTAAATTAAGCAAAGAAGCTCACTTCATCAGATCATGAGAGGAGATCCAGATTTGCACAATTCTTAGGTTTGCTAAAAGATTTACTTGTCTTGGGAATAGGACTGGAATTATTATCTCAGGTAAGATCCTTTCTACGAAATTAGTCGTTCCAATTCTCTTGCATTTAGTATAGCACCTATGGCATAGTTTTCTAGCAGAATGCCAGGGAATTCTTGTGTGACCATCTTAATATTTAAAAGTTTAATTGTTATTGTGGCTGTGGAAGCAGAGAACATTGAGCCCAAAGAAAACTGTGATAGGACTCTGCAAAGCAGTAATGTTTAAATTCAATAATGCTAGATCTTTTTTTTTTTTTTGCCATTATTCTTTTGTTCTAAAAGTTCAGTGTGGAGTGTTGAAAAAAATCTAGATAAATGAGGATTTCATTACTTACAGTTTTATTGCTTATAAGTAATAGTACCCTAAGAATATACAAATTAGCTCAGTAAGTAGAAAGCTACAATTATTATATGGCTCATTGGAAGATAGACGTATCAAGGAAGGTCCCTGGGGATCAGAATGTGCTTTGGTATTATTTAACACATTCGTTAAACAGTCAGTGGAAAATGTAGATGAGCACACATCCACATCTGTAATAAAAATATTAGAACTGAGAGATAATAAATCAGCTTGATCAAAAGTACAGATGGATTTGGACAGCTGGGGAAATTATTCAGATGAAAAATAGATGAGTTTTAATGGAAAGAATAGTAAGATAATGAATGTAAAGAACAATAATGATACACAGCCTAGAAATAAGAAGAAGAAACTAATAAGAAGATACATATGAAATAATTATGGAGAAAGCTATTTTAGTGTATTTGCTGATAATTGAAAAAAAATCCCTCAAATTCCTTTACTATGACAATGAAAGATAATTGTGTTATATTACCCTAAGCTGAAAAAACTGAAAGAAAAGAGAAATGATAATACCACTTAACTAGACAATAAAACTTTGTCTATAAGCTTAATGGGTATTTTATAGTTAGACAGTTTTAGGACAAAGTAGCAATTGTAATAAAAGCTGGCAATTTATACTAACAAAGAGCCATTTGAATAATTTTGTTTTTAAAACATTGTATTACCTGGTATATACTCAATCTTGTAGATTAATCTCAAGCCTGTCTGTATGAAAGTTTTCTACCTGATTACACTTATGATATTTCTTTAAAGTCTCTTAGCTTCAAAGCATTATGGAATACACTTTCCTTATACTCAAGATGTAGTGAAACTTACCAAACTAAAGCTGACTACTGAGTTGAGTAAATAAAACAGAATCCTAATCCCTGAGTGTATTATATAGTTATAAATTAAGCCAGGACATTTCCAAGTTTATAAAATTTTGCATTGCTAAGAACAACAAGAAACTACTGTCGAACATATTCAGTATCCTTATGTTCCAGGGGACAAAAATATTGACCAATAAATGAGTTGATTTCACTTGAAAATACTCTGAATTTAGGAAATGTATAATGCTATATTTGAAATTAAGCCATACTAACATGATAGGCTCATCGTAAATGCTTATGGTATATGGTTTAGATATAAAGTATCCCCACAAAACTCAAGCATTCGGAGGTGGGGCTTTGGGGGGCACTGGATTATAGGGACTCTCGGCTGTTCTTGTCCATTGATGAGTTCATGGCTACATGTGCAGAGAGAAATGAGGCCTGATTGGAGAAGGTGAGTCACTGGGGGTGTGACCTGGAATGGTCTATTCTTGTAGTTGGCTCCCCATGTTCTTTAACTCTGTTTCCTGGCTGAAATGGAAACAGCAGCTTTCCTGCCTCCAGACTCTTCTACCATGTTATTTGTGCCTTGGTGCCATCGAGTGAATCTTGAAACTGTGAGTCAAATAAATCTCTCCTCCTTTAAAATGCAGCCATCAGGTACTTTGTCCAATGATGAGAAAGAGACGAATATATATGAAATTAGGGGAAAAATTCTTGAAACAGTATGATGGGAGAGCCTTGCTTGAAAATTTAGAAAATATAAATTCTTGTTCTAATTCTGAATGTTTGCATTATGGTTTTGACAAACCTCACTGGGGGCCTGCCTTGAAAGATTCTCTCTCTCCCCCAACTCCCCGCTACCTTCTTTCTCTGCTTCCTGTTGGCCATGCCCCTGTCCAAGCTGTCCTGCCTTGGAACCAACCGGGTCTGGTCTAGAACCTCTGCAAACTGTGAGTCAGAATAAACCTCTCCTCCATTAGGTGGTGATGTCAGGTATTTTGTCCCAACAACAACAAAAGCGACTTGATTGTTCACATAACAACAACAAAATCTCCACAGAGTGGGTAATGTGAACAGCAGCAGACATTTATTTCTCATAGTTCTTAAAGTCAGGAAGCCCAAGGGGAGTGTTGCAGCGTGGTTAAGTTGTAGTGGTAGTGAGGGCCCTCTTTTTGCCTTGTAGACCAACATGTTCATCATGTATCTTCACATGCCAGAAAAGGCAGGGAAGTGGGATAGAGAGAGGGAAAGGGAAAGAAAGAAGGAGACATGGAGATGAGGAAGGGAGGGAGGGGGGGGGAGAGAGAGAACATATGCACATATCCCTACACGCCCCAGTCTCCTCCTCTTGGAATAGGAAAATCCTCTCATCACTAGGACCCACTCTCACCGCGCTCATGGTCCCCTCTAAAGCTAATTGCCTGCCGAGGGCTCCAGCATCAACAGGTGGCTCAGGGCTTGGACTCCTGCTGAGTGGACACAAAGTTTCAGTCCATAATATCAGAGTCTCATCAATTGTTCTCCTCTTTCCTTTTTTCTTTGTTTCAAGAAAGGTATTCTCTTGTCTGCAGCATCTTTCTTTTATGTTCTTTTAGGTTTTTTGTTTTGTTCTACTATTCTTTCTGTCCTAGCCACAGTCGCTTCAGTTCTCATTTTATATACTTTCAGTTAGAGGAGAGGGTGCTTGCCTCTTCTGTCAATTGTTCAGAAAGGAGAAAAAATTTAGTATTCATTGTAGATTCTTCACTTTTATAAACGGTGTTTCTTCCTACACTGCTTTCTGCTGTAATCCCAGAAGCACTTACTAGTTCTGAAATCCTCTCCCGGGTGATTCCCTGAATTGGAAATCGTGACCTTGAGGCTGTACTGATAGATCACTTCTTATGTGCTCTGATTCCATGACTATGTTGACTCCCAGAGAAAAGCATCTTCTCTTTGCTCTGGGAGATTCATTCACCCCGAGGGTCTTTGCTTCTTTTCCCTCAGGGGAGCCATTTCATGTGTGTGCACTCTCTGAGCGTGGAGGACAAGGGAAGCATGTGGCTGATAATATGCTGATGATATTTTTCACACAGGGAAAAGAATTAGAGAGGCAAGTAAAATATATAAATCAAGGAACAACTTTAGTCAAATAATTTCATAATATGACGAGTATGAGTTAGACATTATTTTTAATAAATCATACACTTTACAAATCATACTTAATTTTTTCTTGAGAATAGAACCAATTTTAGGAGCTTGTTCTCTCTTTTGACTAAAATATGTTAGTACTAATAAATCTCCGTTTGAGGACCAATCAGGATTATTTCATTTAATAACAAATACTACCCTATAAAACAGCCCATAAATATTATCCCAACTTACAAGGGAGGAAGCTAAGTTCCAAGGACTCCCAAATAGTAAGCAGGAGAGCTAAAGTTAGAATATATGTCTATCGAAATTCAGTGAACTCCAAGACCTTAAAAACCTACCTCTACATAATAGAAAATATTCCAGACAGCAAAAATATCTTTTGCTAAGTGCTTTCATGTAGCAAAAAACATGGAGGGAAATGTGATTCTTGCCAGCCCTCATATTCCGCACTGATCACTTATGAAACAAAAAGCCATGAATTTGGACAGTCTGGGAAACTCTTCTGCTCCCGAGTTTCACAGGTGTACACTGAAGACCTTGATAAAGTTATTTGGGAAAGTAGGTGTATTGCTGACCGTGCCCTATAAGCACACTTTCAGGAAGACGTGCAATAAATTATGGATTGTTTAAGGGCTCCGTATAATACAATGAAATGACAATCACCCTGAAAACCAAGGTCTTGTTGAGCAAATCTTGCTCTGGGCAGCAACTCTTTCCTGAGGTCCAAGGCTCAGAGCTGTCATTGCACACTGCTACTGTCATAGCTCACCGTGAGTCTCCGCTATGCCGTGTTATATTTATGCAGCAGCTCCCTATTGAAGAGGGGGCAAATATCACTAATGATAAAAGAGCAAATACCACCAAATATTATGAAATGACTGTAACTGCCTGATACTTGGATAAACCCATGACAAAATCAAAATTGAAAAGAACCATGAGAAAGAGCAAGTTAATTCTCAACTTTGAAAGCAAATATATAGCCTAGCAGTTTCCTTGTAGTCCTCCAGGTGAGCCTATAGGTGCTATCAGTAAACAGTGTTTATGAATTTATCATGTGATGCTATTTAATCATGTGATAAGGCATTCATTTTAGCCTATGGTTTGTGTTTCTGTCATGCGTCTGCTTTTGTAATTATTGGTGCCAGTTATTACAAACTAGATATACTATATTAATTCATATACTTTATAATGCACTTCACTTGTGGGTATCAGAAACTCGATTCAGACTAATTCAAGCAAAAATAGAGTATTCTGTAGAACAGAAAATCTCAGGGTAGAAACAGATCACGAGCGCTATGATATGTGTGTTCTTACGAGAGTTGAGAATATTTTTATTTTTAGGCAGCTACCCTCAACTATAATTAGTGCTAAGAGACAACTGGTAATACTAAGATGACATTGTATCCATTTAGACGGTCTTTTTGAAACAAAACACTTCATTTTTTTCTACAGAGTTCTGGTAAAATTAATATTAAGGATTTCACTGAGGCAATGAGTTTAATGAAAAGAATGAAGTGCCCTGAAAGGGTCATATTAGTCATATTTATTGCTAAAGCTCAAAGTTGAACCAGTAGACTTCAAATCACATGGATTAAAATTGAGGGAAGTAAATGGTTCCAGGGTAGGCGAAACAGTAGGCCCTCTATAAAAATGGTGACCACAGGAAGAAACAAATATTAACACAGAGTCTAAGAATAAAAATGTATGCTGAGTTTAGAGGCATTAACCACTATTGCCCCCTTTGTTCAATTTTAGACAGAATTTATTGGCGAGTACTTTGCTAATGTTGTCTTCAATTAGGAAAACGAGGTTAATATCATCAAGATCTTGGACCAAAATGCATCAACTGGTACTGTAGCCCTGCTTACCAGACAAGCTCTCTAATGAGGCCAGTATATTTTCCAGCCAAATGAAAGGCTAGACTACAGAAACAGAGCCTGTAGACATATGAAAGAGTAGTTGATTACTCAGAATAACCAGAAATAGCAGCACACAGCTGGCAGGGAGGAACCGGAGATGCAATGATATAATTTTGAGAAAAAATCCCTCCATAGAACTATCTTACAGAGACTAATATATAATAGGTAGGACTTCAAATGCAAAAGCATTGCTAAAAAGAAGAATTCACATCAGAGAACAGTTTCCAATAACTGTCTGCCTCAGAACAGGCACTGGTCTTTTCAGCTTCATCTTCTGCCATCAAATATTGCAGCATGCTTCTTTTGTATACTTTACAGGTGTAAAAAGGGTATGAGAAAAAGAATGGAGACGTGTTATGCATGTACATACACCAACTCTCCACAAGGAATGTAATCATTACACAATACAAACAAGTAGTAATAAAAAATACAAACTGGAAAAAAAAATCAAAGCTAAGGCAGATCAAGAAGTAATCCATGTGGGAAAAGCACTCCATGGATTTATGCATGTGATGACTTTCTCAAAAACAACCAACTAGAGGGTCAGGAATCTAGCTCAAGTGGTACAGCGCTTGCCTAGCAAGCACAACTCTGAGTTTGATCCCCAGCACCGACCTCCATGCACAAAAAACCCCCAACTAAAACATTAATACTAGCTACCAAAATGTCATACTCAAACCTCAATAATCAAAGTAGAGGTCTTACAATTAAGTCCAAGTTACATTTTAGGCTACTTGAAAGTTTTAGGACAAGTACATAATTTATAGACTGCTTGAAGACCAAAAAACTGAAAATTTGAACAAAACTTTATATACTTGAATATAAATTATATTTGCAAGCTCTTGTGTTTATTTGTCGTACATGGTATTGTTTCATTGCAGTGCACTGAAGCAGTGTATGCATAAGTATATGTATCCACATGCGTGCATTTGTGTATTCTACTGTCCTGGCTGGCCAAGGCGTTAATTCACAGTTTTGGGATCATACTATAAGAGAGTAATTTTACAATCTAATTTAAATGCAGTAAGAGTAAAAAGATTAAGTGCATAGACTCTCATCTAGCAGGTTCAGTTACATTATCGGTGCATACAACATAATCCCTTAAAAATTGGTCAGAAGCAAAATACTACAACAGATTGTAAATGGTTGCTCATATTAATTTAGCTAAATACTTGTACTCTAGCTAAATGTTATTTAATAGAATACAGCTGAAACATAGTATGATACCTCCAGAGTGTGGAAGACTGTCATGTACCTAAGACATATTTAACAATCAGAAGCCTAAAACAAAAAGTCCTTGAACAGTAGATTCTTTTCAAATACATGCAAATTTAATTTTTTTCACACTGAGAAATACTTTTGAAAATATTACAAAACTACACTTCTCCTCATATTTCATTTCATTCATCTTAATTAGATATAAAGCATAGCAAGAAAAAAATTTTAAATACTGATCTGAATGACAAAAACTTTGGATTTTTAAGAACTTGGTTTGTTAAAAGAGAAGGATTTTTCTAAAATTCCCAAAATTAAACTTTGAATGCTAAGAGCCAATTTTTCAAAGAATGAAAAATAAAGATTATATTATAAAATAAAAAGAAGAAGGAAACCAGCATGACAATCTTCCTCTGGCAATCCAGCAGGAGATAAGATTCATTTGGAGCAGCAATCCATGAACTAACAGCCTCAATAATCACCTGCAGAGTTGTTAGAAATCGAAATTTTCCAGTTCCATCTAGGATGTACTGAATCAGAAATATGGGGGTGTAACTCTACACTTGATGAATAAAAAGCCCTAAATGTTAATCTGATAAATCCTGCTGTAGATTAAGGGAGATTTGATGGCAACAATTTAAAGATAGTGTTTGAAAAGAAATCATTTGCCCCATCTGGAAGCCAAAACTCTGAGGAGGCCAGAGAGTGTTCAAAACAAACACCCTGAGAGGAATCCTTGGAGATTGTCTTTGCTTTCCTTTTGAGCATGGAGCATAGGACGAAAATAAACATTTTCCCATGTTCTGCATGGTATGAAGTTGAAGCCTAGCAGTAGCTTCAGAAATCTAGATAGCATAGGAAAAGGCGAAGAAAGTTTCTGAGTACCTTCAAACAGGGATAGAAATACTGAAAATACCTAAAACTCTGACAAGGAAACTCTGAGTCTGAGGATCTTTGTGATCAAAGACTGGCCGAATGCCTATATATATCAGCACCAAGTGTAGACACCTTTCTTTTTCTTTATGGCAAGATAATCTTCAGCATTCTGTGTCTGCTGTGGACAAGAGTCTAGAGAGACGATTCGCATAGTAATTGAGTTACCTTAAACCAGTAATACGTATCTCTAAAATAAAGTCTTCTGAGTTTTTGTTTCTAGAAAAGCAATGGTAGCTATGTACTTGATTTAGGATCAATCAGTAATTATTTGCTTTGAATATGGCACCATTAAAATATGTGAAAGATTTTAATGACAAAAAATGTTCCCGTGATTGTGTCATTAAAATTTCTAACTTGAAACATATGTCTGTTAGGCAGCTTTCCACAACTGTAACACATATTTAAAAGGGGAAAAATTTATTTTGGTTCAAAGTTTCAGAATTTTCCACGTGAAGTCTCTTCCTGGGCTACCAATATTCCCTTCAAGGGCATATTCCCAGTCACCCACCAGGCCCCACTCTTCAAGGTTCCACACCATCTAATTACATCACTATCTGGGGATTTAATCATGGGCCTTCGGGGGATATTTCATATTCAGACTATAAAAATATAGCCACATGCTGATTTTAGCAGTGCCAATAACTGACATTTGGTAAGTGAAAATGGCATTTCAAGCACTGTGCTATGTGTTTTTTCCTTCTTATGTTACATAGATAATGAATCTACTCAGTGGGTGTTATTTAACATGTCAGAAAACTAGCACAAATAACTGTAAATACCAGAGGTCACACCAAAACAAAATGCAAACACAAATGTTTGATATTGAACCTGAGATCCTAAACTCCAAGGCCAAAATTTCAACAACTAATACCCAGAGAATGTAAATAGTACGGGTTAAATATTAAATAAAGGCCTACATTATACATACTGGGACATGAATAAATATTTTGAGTAATTAGATAACCACCACTCAGTTTCTATGTACTCACCTCTGACTTAGAAGAGCTGAGCTTAAACACCTTATCTAAATGACATCACCTTTTATCCTGTATGTCCTTTAACCGATATGCTCTCTTAACAGTTATTTATCACCACATTACACACAGCTACAGGTAAATCCATTTGGTATTTCTTTCCCAGTCATGTGCAATTTTCATGAGCGCGTGGCTTTGACTTTTTAGTCGAATGTTCTATCCTTAGTGCTTGGCTTCCGGTGATGATTCAATCAAAATCTCAATGAAAATTTATAAGGAAACAGTATTCTTGCAATCTTCAGTGACATAAATATTCTTAAATGTGAATTCACCTTTAGCTAATCCCTCTTTCTTCTATTACATAGAAACTGAATGTTAACATCTAACAGTATTATCTGTGGGTTTTAAGAGGACATTTTTTAAATGTTTGCCAAAGTATCGATACGTGTAGATTTTGACTCAGTTGAATACTTCTTCCACCTCCATATGTTTTCTGACATTTTAAAGGTGACTGAAAAATCACTGTAATGTAAATTTGCAGAGTGAGAGTTGCATGAATTTCTAGAGAAGAGCAAGAAGTACGAGACTGAGGAGATAAACAAAGGGATCAAGTTAAAGGAGTGTGGGAGCCTGGATTAAAAGATCACCTTTGTCTTTCAAAGATTTTTGTCACCCTCTTGTGGTACTAGTAATCCTAACTGAGCTACTGTCAAATCAAGCAGTGGCCCCCATGTACCTGCCTATCTTGGTTAACCCCGCCCAACACAGCAAATTCCTAGGCAGGGAGCCAATTGCAACAAACATACAACTCTGAACAACAGTACAAAATGAAGGGTTTTAGGACTGCAATCTAACATCCAGCAATTCCCAGGAACCTTTTATCTCAGCAAGCTGGGGAAAATTTTGGTTTTAATTTGTTTTCACCTAGGAAAGATATCTTGTTGGCACCAGGAGTTCCCAAAAGTGTCTGCCAAGTCCATGTCAGTCTTGGCACACTTTCACTGATACGCTATACAGTATATTAAAATTTATGCTACAAGAAAATACCCAAATCTCTGTGCTAAAGACCCAGGTAAAATGTAAAGACCTGATTGACTGATAGATCCTCTTGGGGTAATTTAATGTTTCAGTCATAAGAGTCAATCCAACAGCCACCAGAAATTTCAGTTTCTCTCACTCAGCTTACAGAAAGCAAATTTCAATTTTAATTGTCCCCTTCTTTCCCTGCTTCCTTCCTTCCCTCCTTCCTTCTTTCATTCCTTCCTTCCTTCCTTCCTTCCTCCCTCCCTTCCTTCCTCCCTCCCTTCCTCCTTTCCTTCCTTCTTCCTTTTTTCCTTTAATCTTGTGTTATTTTTTATTTTCTTGTCCATTGCTAATCAAGCAGGTTATTTTTGTTCATGTGTTAATTATTTTGCTTTAATCACACCTTTTTGGGGCATTTTATGAGCTTTGTCTTATTTTCTGGATACTCTCAAATGAGCCAGAAAATGGAGAGACTAGGAAAAAAGACAACGTTATCAACTCTGCTTATCTTAGAGTCAGAAATAATAAAAATGAATGAAATGCTTTTTAAGTCTCTAAACAAATTTAAAGTAAGTGGTAAGACTTAGGCTTACCTTAAAAGACTGTTGCTTACTTGCATTCTGATATTCAGTACATGCAGGAATCCATTTTCACTTCAGGAAGAATTTTGCATTACTTGATTCATGAATACAGAAAACTATGAAAAGAAATGAGCATCAGAGAAAGAAATAGGAAACTCATGGCTATTTCTACAACAGTGTAAGAAGCAGGCCAGAAATTCAAATAAAAATAGCGAAAGGTGAAATATTCGCCACTTTCTGAATATCTTGTCATATTGGGGAAAATAAAACATTCTTTTTCAAAATAAGGATGTTCCTGTTTTGTGTTTGAAAGTGTGCTAGTCTGTTTGAATTCCTCAAGCCCTTCCTCTCCTTATACTGAGTACTCCCTTCAGGGTGTAGAAAGGGCATTTGTACGATATGGAGCTTTAGGAAGGAATTCTGAAACGCAGGCAGGACCTGAGACTAACAGGGGCAGAGGTGGAAAAGCTGAAATTGTGACAATAGAATGCTTAAAATGGGGCTCCAAATTGGGAAAAGTACTTCTTCTACAGAAATTAAATCAAGTTATCCTAAATACTACTTTGTCACTTTCCTGCGACAATTTAAGTAATGGTTGACTTTGTTTTATATATTAAGAAAGAAAACACATCTTTTCAGATTTGTTTATGTAATAAAAATAACAGTGACAAGTGGCACAATCAATTTGCATTATATGCAAAGTATCTCAGTTTTAATAAATGGTTTTATGCAAATGGACAGTCTAGTATTTCATATAATGTAATCAATGAATTGGAGTGTTGCTTTATTAGTGAACTTGCCTGGACAGATTATCCCAGTATAAGGAAATCTTTCATCATAACCCAAAGCAGAGAACTCATCATACCTGAATCTAAGGAATGACTAAATCCGCAATTACAATTACTGTATCAGAGGACCATCAGAAAGAAAAGAGCTCATTAGTTCAGCATAACTATGTGATTATCCCCAAACGGTAAAATCTTATTTTTTATGCAAAATGGGTTGCATTTTAGCAGAGTACTGTTGCATGGAAAATATATTAAAAGAGCTCCTTGATATGTGCTTAATGTTTTTGTATTGTTGAGGAGTTTGGAAGATATTATTATGCACACAGATGTGCTACAGATCATTAAAGATCAAGAGCTTTCAGATTGCAAAGTCAACAGGCTGATACAAAAACTAAAAGAGAAAAACAGCATCTTATTCAGAATAGAAGCTTTGAGGAATAGAAATAAAAGCGATATTCTAGTTGTCACCACACACAGCCTGACATTTTGATCAGCATTCTAGATTACCAAAAGTAATAGCGGACACTATAGCTTAAATTTTTTATGAAATTATTTATTTATTTATTTATTTATTTATTTATTTATTTGTTTATTTTTTAGAAAGTGATGTTGTGTAACAAAGTGTTGATGTCATCCTCTGTGACGATTTGAGAACAGGCAATGAAAGTAAGTAAAAAGGGTGCTGCCGCTGACCAATTTAACAGCATGCTCTCTGTAAAAGAATGGAAAATTATAGCATGTATGAAAAATATCACCTACCAAATTTTCACAGTTTTTTTTTTTTTTTGAAAAGAATGTTTCAAGTGTAAAGTTTGGGTAACAGGTAATATTTTAATTTTAAAGATATTCTGAATATTTTCATTTTAGATGATGTGCTTCACGTTTTGAAATGGCTGGGATAAACATTTTAACACGTAACTCTATGACTTCAATATCAGAAGCTCTGTGAAATCAAAATTATTGTAGATTTAATTCACTGTTAATAACATTCAATAAGGAATATAAAATATTTTGCATATATGTATGTTCTCCTCAATAAAAAGAGGAATACCCATGACTAGAAAGCTGTAGTATTCTCAATTAATCTCCAATTCAGGTGGAATGAAAGACACCTGTGAGAAATGTAGTATGAATTTTGAAATGGGCCAAGTGTCCAGAATATCAGGGTCTGGCTACTTCCTACATGCCAGACTTCTTCACATTAAAACTCAACTCTGCCTTTCCTTCCAGACCTCAAATTCGTTCATGCTCGCAAGGATGTAAGTTCACAGCTGGTTCGTCAGCAACAGGTTATCATTGTTACCAACAGGCTCCAACAATACAGGCCAAAGTAACCATGCTTCTGTGCCGTTCCTGGGAACAGGTCTGCAGCTGCAGACTGCCCCTGCTCTCCTGCTAAAGTACCAGCTTAAGTTTCATACTTGACAACTTCTCCCGTCTCTCAGACTGAACACTTGCTCTATTTTCTGCTCAGTCTTTCCACTTTAACCATTCCAGAGATTGCAATTAATTCCCTAATGTCTGCCAGCCTTCTACTCCATGCAATTTTTTTAAGCGTACCTACGCTGGTCGCTGAACAGTGACGGCTCCTAAATTGCTCATTGCCATGCTCCGCTGGCCTGACTATCAGTGATTTTCTGATATTCCTCTTGGAAAGGCCCTGACACCAATCACCAGTCTGCTCCTGTCTTTTGTCACATATTCTCTGGATGCCATATCTTGGCTGGTCACCTAAATTACGTTTAAGTGGGGAAAAGTGCATAGACTCCATCTTAAAATGGTATTTGGACAACAGTTAAAAGAAAGGTTATCCAATTGTGAAAAACTTTAAACAAACAAAATCACAATAGCAAAATGAAAACCTCTTTAACATGGTGTACAACAGAATAAAATCCAAGATACGGGGACTGTTACAGACAAAAATATTAAGGAAATTTTATCTTACTAAAATAGACCAGGGTAAACCTATCCAAATTAAACAGTATATTTTAGTATTGAAGTCTTTAACAGAGAGATACATTTACCCTGCTGCCTCTTGTTTGTCAGCCTGTGACTCTGAAATTTAGGATTGAAATAAATCAGAAAAGTGTTCATATATACAAAAACTCTTCTGTCCACATTTGTGTTTTAGAGCATTTACTTTCTATCTATAGTCTTCTAAATTCTTTCAGTGGGAGTACATATTCCAAACCAAACAGATAAATGGATAAAAACAGCATGGATATATATGTACAAACACACATTAATAAGGGTAAAGTTGCTTCCTCAAGGAAGCAAAGCTACCAAATTTGTTACAAAAAATTAGGAAATGAGTAGGAGTTGTGAACACCAGTATGAGTTACTTTTCTACAGTCAATGGTTTGCAAGAGCAGATTTAATACGGGACAAGTACAAATTACAACATTCACTCACAAGCCAAATGCAGCAAGAGTGTAGAACATCTGTCTATAGACTGGAGACCTGAAAGATCCATCACAGCCTGGGAGCTCACAGTGCTGTCCCATGTATGCCCATGTCTGCACTAAAAGGCTGAAAAATCTATACTGTAACCAGGATACGATGCTCACAGCAGAGATGAAGACCGAGCTCCCCTGAAGCAAACAGCAGCCACCCTCCACGACGGCAAGGTCCCAGGCTCTTTCTGCCATTAGAACAGCCAAGTTCCTCTCAGGAGAACCAGCCATGACAGAGCTTCCCCTGGGAAACAGCCGGCCCCTATCTTCTGCTCCAGTTCTCCTTTATACTGTGTTGGCAATAACCTTCAGGTGGATCTTCTACACCCAGAACCTCACCAACTCAGTCCAGCTGGACCTTCCTGCTCAAGATGACCACAACAATATGTCCAACACAACATCTACTCTACAGTTTCAGGTGAGAGAAAATGTTGCAGTGAATTGATCAGAGGCCCATGTCAATATAAATGAAATAACAAGCAAATAGTGAGTAGGTCTTACTTCATCCAAATCAATAAAGAAAACACAGCTAAAAGAAAAAAATGGACATTTTAAACTATATTTCAAATCAATCTAAAGAAAATACCAGGACATTCAAGCTGAGTACTTGCTTTAAAATTAAGATAATAATAACTCATCACATACTGAAGAAGATATTTTAGTAAGTCTTTGAGATCTTACAAAAAAGCAAAAAGAAAATATACTGCTTGTGTAAACTGATATCCATAAGAAATAAACATACAAAAAATTAAACACTAGCAGAATTATACAAAGGGACAGAAACACAAAGAAATAAATTATTGCAAAAACAGCAAATACAACAGCTGAATAAAAATTTAAACTGAAGAAAATAGATCCTAAGTTTTACATTATGAAAATACAAACTAGCATACAGGACAAGCTTCAAAATGCAAAAGGAAAATACTGATGCAAATAACGAGAGAAAATTCAATGAAGATAACAGAAAAACTGGAATGCTAGTATGTTTTCTTTTTAAATGACCAGATTAAATGGAAAAGAAGCAGTAACCAAAAGCAATATTGGAATGGTTTCCCTCAGCTGAAATGACTGTATCTATTAAAAAAAAAAAACTAGTGAAAACTGATCCACATGTAGTTATATTCACATGGTAAAGAAAAAGTTTCAGTGTACTCCAGACAAATGACATAGTCAAAATAAAAGACAGTTTCAGATATCTTTTTAGAAATTTCATAGGCAATAGATTATAGAAGAAGATAAAACTTTACAAGGAGAAAATTTAAAGTCCTAAGAATTTCAGAAATCATCATAGGACCTCACAGTATGAATTCAGAATGTTCTAATATATACAAGAATTAGAAACATTAAGTATGTAACTATTTTGAAATACATGCAAAAAAGCTAATAAAAACACAAAGCCCATTTTAGAGTAACAATGTGATATAGTGATCATCACTAATCTAAAAATTCAAAATCTCAAATGCTCTAAAATCCAAATCTTTGTAAGTGCAGACAGGATGTCACAAGTAGAGAATTTCACCACTGACCTCACATGACAGATTGCAATCAAAACATATTTGCACTGATAATTTTGGATAAAATTACCTTCAGGTGACACATTCAAGGTACATATGAAACATAAATTTATTACATGTGTAGATAGGTTCCATTCCCAAGGTACTTCATTATGTACATAAAAATATTTAAAGAACTGAAAAAAATCCAAACTCTAAAGTATTTCTGGTCCCAAACTGTTGGGATAAGGAATATTCAAGCCATAGTATAAAATAATTGGCAAAATAACATGAAAGCAATTAATATAGAATTTCAAAATCAATATGGGCTATCATACTTTTATTATCAAAATCCAATATACATAAAGTTAGCAATTTTATTTGCAGCTAAATAAAGAGAAAAAAACTAAAATAAAAACAAAGTGGGGATTTTTGTGCTACACTTCAAAGTAATGCAAAGAAAATACCAGAAAATTCAAGCTAAGAATGTGCCTCTCAATAAAACTGTACAGAATACAGAAGACATCTTAACTAGGAAACCATAAAATTCCTAAACAACAATATTGTGAACACATACACAATTCCTTTGGGAAAAATACTATACTAGAAAAACAAAGTGGAAGAGACGGTATTTACAAGATTCAGTAATTTGTTTATATTAAATGCTTGCTCCCACAAATTCTCAAACAATAAGAGCATAGGGTTGGGGAGTAAGCTCAAGTGGTAAAGCGTTTGTGTAGCGAGCACAAGACCTAGAGTTTGATCCCCAGTACCTTCACCAAAAAAAAAAAAAAAACCCAAAAAACACACATGATGAAAGACAAATAAATGAGAAAAATGCTTTCAATATGCATAACAAAGAATATAAATTTTAAAAATATAATTCAGTCTGACAATTCAGTGTAAAATATAACATCCTAGTAGGAAAATGCACAAAGTACTTTTCATGTAATTTATGAAAGAGAAAATTAAACAGCACATCAAACACTGAAAAAAAATCCAGGCTTGTTGTAATGTACAAATTTATTTTTAAGAAAAGAATATATCACCTTTAAAAACATTATTATGTTGACTTGGGGTTTGTAAATTACTTTTTGGAACATATGGAAAATTAGTTCAGTCCATAAAAGTAGTACGGATTTATTAACCAGTGCATATATTTAGGTCAGTTATTGCAATAAGCTAACAACCTAACTGTTCAAATATTGAAGAATATTGGAATACAATGTTTATAATAATTAGTACGTATATTTTTCAAGTTGTATAAGAAAATCTAGTTTTAATATGGGTATCTATTTTGTTACATTTTATAAACTAGTCCATATTAGTAGCTGGTTAGAATAGCAATATTACATAATTAAGTATATTTTTAGTAGCTGGTTAGAATAGCAATATTACATAATTAAGATTATTTACCTACATAAATGTGAATTATTAATTGTTCAATTGCTATCTCGTATTGTTAGTACTAATGGTAGTAAACTAGTTAACATAAGCACTTGATCTAATGAAAGAGTGTTTTGACCAAATTTTTTAAAAAGGAAGGAAATGGTTGCAGAGAATGAAATAGGTTTTACAAAAGCCAAGATTAAGGAAGCTGTGGTGCAGGGCAGAGTGGGATAAGAGTAGCTAATCCCTGCTCCTAGAGTCAAAGGATCTGAGATCTGATGTGTCCATGAGTCTGAGAAGCAGAAAGGACAATGTCTTTGGGGATGCTCTAAATGACAGCAAGTTATGTAATTTAAATATCAGCCTTACAGTAATAAAGATTCTTCAACAAGTGTGAAAAAGAAAAGGCACAAAATACAATAAGTATTTTCAAGATAACTGATGAAACAAAGTTAAAAAACAGTTTACAACAGTTAAAATACGGGAAAGTGGAATAACAAGATATTTTGGAGTTAAACTATAGAGAATTTGGTAAGTAGGGCAGGAGGTGAATGAAAGCAAAGAATCAGTAGTTGCTTCTAGGAGTCTAAAGCGATCCAACAGGTTAGACTGGTTGGGCATTAAATGAAAACAGAAGTAGTGATCAAAAACCCTTGCATCACAATTTGTTATTTAGCTAAATTTGAGTTGGCTATCTTCTCTAAATGAAGATCACTTTCTTTCATCTCTCAGAAAGTTCCTTGATAAAACAATACCTCAGTGATGTCCTTCTAACCATTTTCAAGACCGTGGATCTAGCTTAAACAAAAACGTAGATCGTAGCTATAGCGCAATGAAATAATTTGTGGAAAGTTGTAGTTATACTAGACAAAGAAAGAGAATGAATAAACCATGACTCTCTCAACATGAAAACAACTGGAGGCAAACACAAATCAAGCTACAGTAGAGATTCATAGCCTGAAGTCTGTGGGACACAGAGCTATAGAGCACCTACGCCAGGAAAGTAAAGTGTGTGTTCTTTACTAAAAACTCATTGTGAAATTTAGTAATTATTTCAGCTATAAATACAAAAAAATCCCCACTACTACGAGGAGTGCTTGTTACTATTTTGTTGCTGACAGAATAGCAGATAATTTCATATCATAATATAATTTTTGATTCAGAAATTTGAATACATGTACACTAATCATTAGTTAGAAATTATAAAAGTTATTAAAACTGTCATATTTTGAGCTACTGCTATAAGAAACTAAATATATTACTACATAGAATGTAGTATAAATATTGTACACAGGTGCTTTTTGACTTATCATGGGGTTATTTCCTAATAATCTCGTCCTAAATTGGAACTATCATAAGTCAAAATGCATTTAATAAACCTAAGCCACCAAATATCATTGCTTAGTGACACAGTACCTGGAGAGTGTGAAGTGTTTACACTTGCAATGGAGCGGCTCACTGGAGCTACTAATGGCTGCTGCCCAGCATAGTAAGAGTACCTTACTGCATATTGCCAGTCTGGAGAAAGATCAAAATTCAAAATTCTAAGTATAGTTTCTACTGAATGTGTACCATTTTTGCACCATTATAAAGATAAACAAAATCATAAATTGAACCATCATTCATTCAAGGACTGATCATAATTTTTAAAAAACCATTTTTGTGTCATCTAGAATGGTCATATAAAAACGCTTATAGACACCAAGCACATAATATTAAAGTAGATAATTCAAAATAATCTTCCTCAAACATCTAAAAGTATGAAATAAACATTTAAAAGAAACAGACTAAAAAATAAATAAATAAATAAATAAATAAAATAAAAGAAACAGACTACAAGTAGATTAACATATTAGTGAGCTATGCTAGAGGGAAGATTGAAATTCAAAAATAGATAATGTATTTGGGGATATCACTGACTATGGAAACTTCATCTATAAGAATGTAAAAATCTATTACATTGCAATAATCAAGGCATACTAGAATATGTAAGTACAAAAAGAATACAACAGAGTTCTCCAGGCAATCAATATATATTGACAATTTATAACAAAATCATACTACTGAGTATCAGGAAGAAAATGGTCTTCCAGCAAACAACTTTTAAAGCTAATAAATAGTTTAATAAGTAATTAAATGGATAATAAATCCTAATAAACTACAGGACACGTAATACAAACAAAACTCAAACAACCTCTCAGGATAAAGCTTGGTCCCTAAATCTCTTTTAATACTGTTATTAATCACAACTTTTACTATGCATGTTCATTTTAGAAAATGAAACTTTAGTATTTCTTTTTTTTATATTCACAGTAGAATCTACACACTGAGAATTTTTCAATGCATTGTGAATGATTAGGAAATTAATAATCTCTTTAGTTCAAATTCTTTTCTAAAATGTGTCATGTTTCCTTTCTGTTAAAAAGAAAAGTACAAGCTAATTTTTAGAATGGATAAATCGGCAAATAAGGAAACATGTTTATCCACATTTTGTAGTCTATGTGGTGTGTGGGGGTGGGTACTGGGGATTGAGCTGAGAATCCTCACATTGAGCTACAATTTCAACACACATATTTTATTTTGAGACAAGGCCACAGTAAATTGCCCAGGTGGGACTCAAATTTGTGATCCTCCTGCCTGAGCCTCCCAAGCCTCCCAAGTGCTGGAATTATAGGTGTTTCCCACCACACCTCCAGCTTCTATTTGTATTCTTTAGTTTTTGATTTTGAGTAGCTGACAAATCTAACAAAATAAATAATTCATTGTGTTGCCTAGAGTAATAAAATACATACTCTTTTCTGTTCTTTATACTTTATATTTGTAATGTGCAGTAATTTGAGGTATCTCTGTTGTTACTTTAATTTATCCTTATAAGAAATATTTTCATGCATTTATATTGCTGAAATTTTTGCTAAAGTGGCAAAATGCATGACAAACAGATGTGAAAATTTATTCTATCAAATTATATTGGACTAATTTTCTAGTGATTGCGTTTTACATGATATTAATATGTCAGATCTTTCTCAAGTGTGAAATATGAAAATATTTTTGTATGAAAAGTATTTTGTGGGCCAGGGGTTTAGCTCAGTGGTTAGAGTGCTTGTCTAGGAAGCACAAAGCCCTGAGTTCGATCCCCAGTACAAAAAAAAAAAAAAAGAGGATTTTGATAAAGTTAGCCTTTACTATGAAGTTTGTAGTTTTTTTTAATTTTATTTTTTGAATTAGTACATTTGCAGTACATAATATTCACTTTCTTCATGGGGAGTGGGAACATGTACATAACACATCCTACTTACTTTTATGTTTGATTTATTTCATTTAATATTATGGTCTCAGGCTGCATTGAATTTCCCACAAATGGCTCGTTTATCCTTCTTTTGGGAGAATAGTACTCCATTCTGCGTGTCATATTTTTTTTATTTACTCATCTGTTGACAGACATGTATGCTGCTTCCAAAAATTAGCTATTATGAATTGTGCTCCTCTAAATATGTATCCATACGGGTATGCATGTATCCTTATAATGCGATGTCTTGAACTCTTTTGGGAAAATACCTAGAGGGGAAAGCTGGGTCTGATGGAATTTAAAGTCTTAGTTTTTTGAGGAATCTCCATACAAATTTTCATAGTGGTTGTCCTATGTTTACATTTCTACCAACAATATAGAAACTTTCCTTTTTCTCACTGCCTCACCAGCATTTCTTATTATTTGATTTCTTAATAATGGTCATTATTTCTGGGGTAAAATGGAATCTTAATGCTGTTTTAATTTGTGTTCCCCTAATGGCCAAGGATGTAGAACATTTATTCATATATTTAATGGTCATTTGTTCTTCTTTTGTGAAGTGTCTATTCATTTCACTTGCCAATATTTTGATTGAGTCTTTTCTTTTGGGAGACTAAGTTTGTTCTTTAGATATTCTGGATATTAGTCCTCTGCAGAATAGCTGGCAAAACAGACACATTTCCTGTCTGATAGGTTGTCTTTTCACTCAGTCGGTTGTGTCTTATGCTGTACAGAAGCTTTGAGGTGACCCCGTTTGTTGATTTTTGATACTATTTTCTGTGTAACTGGGGGTTCTGTTCAGCAAGACCTTGCCTACACCTATGAAGTCAAGAGTTTTACATGCTTATCTTCCAATAGGCTGTTTCTGTTTTAACATTTACTTCGATCCATTTTGATTTTAGGTTAGTACATGGTGCGAGAGATAGGTCTGGATTCAATCTTCTGCATATGAATAGCCAGTGTTCCCTGTACCATTTATTTAGAGGCTATCTTTCTTCCAGTGTATGTTTCTGGCACCTTTATTGAAGATTAAATAGTTGCGTATGCTCGGAATTGTTTCTGCATCCTGAAGTCCACTCCATTTATCTGTTTTTGTGCCTGTACCAGACTGTTTTCTAAAATTCACACACCTTGGCCTTTAAACTTTCGTTGCTTTCTTCCATCCCTCTTCATGTGATCACTGTTCCTCCTTGTGAACAGTAACATTTGCTCAGAAATACAGCAGATCCTTATAGCAGTTCTCAAACATGGGCTCCAGATCTTTGCCATCTCTCTCACCTACTGTGGTGATCTATCCTTTTTCCACTTTGGATTTTGTGACCATTTGGCAAGTTAAATACAGTGGAAGTGATACTGTGTTCATTTCTGGGGTTTCAGAAACACATGTTTCATTTAAATTTCTTTTAATATTCTCATAGCAATTGATTTTGCTCTAGGTCATACGAAGGAAAAATATAGATTTTGCTCTTATTAAATAGTTGTTGCAGCACCATTCATTGAAAAGCTGTTCTTTTGCCACTGAATTATCATTTTCTTATTCTGTCTGTTGACTGGGAGCCACACCCACCATGACCTTGAAGGAAGCCAAGTCCCTTAAATGGCTGCATTGCATAGAACACTAGACCTGCCACCCAGACTATGACCTTTATCTGATCAATAAATGTCTTTGGTGTTAAGCCTCTGAAATAAGGAGTTTTCTGTATATAGATGCTAGCATTGCATTGAGTTATTAATTGTTTAATTTTATGGAAAATCTTTCAATTTAAATCTATTAATCCAAAGAAATATTACCCTATAATTATATTTTAGTGCTGTGTTTAACTGGTTTAATAGGAAGTAAAAACTGGCACTCTAAACAAGCTGGGTATTCTTTTACTTTTAATTTTCTGATTCGATTCATATTAAATAAAGATTTTCTAATTTTTTTGGCATTTTAGCAAAATATGTAAGCCTGATATCTTTATTTAGAGAGAGCAGGGATTTGATTACTTTTAATCTCAGTTCCCCTTGAGATTCCTTTAAAATGTTCTCAAAACTACAGATCTTTTCTTCATTAAAATGTACAATTATATATTTGCTTAAAGTTTTTGTATGCATTCCCATGTGTTTGTTATGAGTTAATTATCAGATCATAAATCACTGACCAGCGCACAATGTTAGTTATGGGTCAAAATGCTTTGATGCCTTATCAAAATTTCCTTTTGTTCCTCTGTTTTATGTTCTCCCCTTGCTCTTATATTGCTTTTAAATATAATAATAGTTCATTTAAGGTTTCTGGTTCTAACTTTCTTTTATAAAATTCATTTCACTGTTGAAAAAGTTCCACGAAGGGATATTTTAAGAAATTGAATAGTTATTAGGAGCACAAAGTCACAAATGAAGTTACTGGCATGTATATTAAAATAGGAAACTATAGTAAGGAAAACAAAGAACTCTATTTAAAAATTAAGCAAAACTTAATAAACAAGTTGCTGATTAGGAGTTTATCTTACTCATACAAGTAAGACTCAATTATTCAGTGGCTTGAGATGGCTGAAATCAGTTTTTATCTTTATTTAGGCAAGCTATGTGATTGTAGAACTACCCAGAAACAAAAGCCACTTGTGCCCATCTATTTCTGTATTTAACTTCTTGCTTCATCCACACGCAGGCACCATAACAGGACATTATACCTCTAATGGCTAATCAAGGGCTCATCAACAACCTGATCACCTCTTGGCTAGCAGAAGCGCTGATGATGAGCAGCATGTCATATTTCTTGGCCTCCAGATTTTTCTATTTCCTTTCCAGGCCACTCTAAGGTCCAGTGTGTGCCAAATAGTCTGGAGAACTAGCATTTGACACTGGCAACTGCACTCATATCACTCTTGTGGCAATTAAAAATGTTACTAAAGAGCTACTACTTGGCTTCTAAAAAAGAATTTAATTCATGAAACTTCCCAAATGCCTATATTAAAATTCCTCACTTTCCTAGACCACAATCTAGTCATAAATAGGGTATATTGCACCCTATTTGTCCAGTCTGAAGCTGTTCCCTAGATATGTGTTCACCTCTTTAAAGCAGGAAGCTAAGCAGAAATCACACTTCTAAACTACATTTCTAAATGGGACACAGGATGAAGGATTCTTCTCTTGCTTTTATCTCCATCTGGAAATGAGTTCTGTAATATTGCCCTTCAACTCAAGTGTGTGAATGTGCCTTGGAGATTTCTGTTGTGCAAGCCACTTAAAACATAGGACATTTTTACATGATACTTGAAATTTTTTTCATATTCAACAGAGAAATGAAATTGAGAAGCAAAAATCATTAGTACCTAGCTTTGAATTCCCCACACTCATTTTCTCTTTTATAGTAAAAAGTGGATCTGTGCAACAAGAAGCACTAGAAAGAATGCAGTTTACTGCTAAATCAACTATTCATAGGACATATGTAATAGTGACTATACAGACAGATACCTGCTTTTTATGCCCCTCTTTATTAATGCGTTACTACGACTTTTATCTATACAATTGACTTCTTTAACTGTGACTACCTAATTTAGCTAATGGTCATTATGAAAATTATAAAATATATACAGTATTTACTTTGTTCTCAGGTTTTTGTGTTTCCAGCTGATGTAGATACATTCTTAGGAGACATTATAATACTAGAGATTATATCTTCTCTCCTGAAGTTTTGGTTCAATCTCCCTTCTGTCTTTGAGATTGTTCAAATGTTTTCCAAACTATGTAAGAGAAGAAGGATTCTATTTGGTTTCCTCTGTGATATATACTAAGTTACACCTATCTACTAACATTGCAAGTCACAGCATGTTAGTAGGTTGTGAAATGGGTTTAGTGGGTTAAATTCTTTTCAAAGATGAAGTAGATGACCTGGTTTTTTCTAGTTTCACTTGTGTTTATGTTTTCTAAGGCACAATGTAGAATGAGTTGAGGTTACAAAGAGCTTTGAAGATTTGTCCTTCAGACTTTGTATTTTGATATACAACATATATGTGCGTGTTTAAATTTACCATTCCTTCCTTTACAAATGTAACTTTGTTGCCTAGGTTATAATCACTTCTATGTTATAATTTTAACTCTTTATTGAGATATGTTTGGCATGTGAAAAGCTGTATATATCTACAAAACTACACTATAAACTTATCCATTAACTTCAAAAGTTGTATTCCACAGTCTTATTTATTTTTATTGCTTTTTATAAGAACATTTGCTGTAAGATCTTCTAATTTAGAAAAATTTTAAATATAGAACATAATATTGTTTACTATAGGCACTATGGTGTAGAATAGATGTCTAGGACTTGCTTATCTTATGCAAACAAAACTTTGAACATTTTGACTAATATCTCCATGTTCCTCTCTCCCCCTGCCTTAGGCTAAGATCATTCTACTCTGCTTTTATGGGTTTGGCAAATTTAGATTCATCATATAGTTGGTAGCACTTGGTATTTGTCCTGCATCTGGCTTATTTCACTTACTAGGTACACAAAGTTCTTGAGGCTTATCTATGGTGTCAAAACTGACAAGATTTCCTTCTTCTTCAAGGCATTCAAATTCCTACTAATTTATATTCTGTATTTTCTATACCTATTCACCTGACAGTGGATATTAGATTATTTCCATACCTTGACTATTTTGAATAATGCAGAAGTGAACATGGGAGTACTGATATATTTTCGATATTCTAATTTCAGTTCCTTTGACTGCTCTATGTCTTGGCAGCTCTGTTTTTAATCATGTGAGGAAACTTCATGACATTTTCTGTAATGGCAGCACCAATTTCTCTTTCTATAATTAGTCCACACGAGTTACTTTTTCTCCACATCCTCTCAATAATTTTTTTATAACTGCCATATTAACAGGAATGAGGTAATATTTCAGTGTGGCTCTGAGTTGCTCTTTATTGATTCTTATTGAAGTTAGTACCATTTTATTTACTTGTTGGCCATATGTTATGTGTGCCCTCTTTCCAGTTCTTTTGCCTACTTTTAAGTCATGTTATTATAGAACTGCAATAATCATAACAGCACAGCCCTGTCATGAAAACAGACAGGGAAGGAATAGAATAGAAAAGCCACAATGTGATAGTTGCATTGTCAACTTGAATAAGAAATACCTAGAGGATTGAGTCAGCATAGACGTAGGTACGTCTGGATGCCTGACTTACTGAAGAGGGGACACACCTTGGATGTGGGTGGCACCAGCCAATAGGTTTGCATCCCGGATGGAATTGAAAGGGAAAGCAGAAGGAAGTCTCACTTTTGCTTCTTCAGAAGAGCTCCACTCTTCATCATTTTCATGGGATGTCCATCTCCAGGCTTCCGGCATAGACTCTTCAGCTAGTCAACACAGACCCTTCAGCTGCCCTGCAGGGACTCAGGCAGGACTCTGAAGTGAGCTGCAGGCCTTCAACTTTTGACTGAATCTCTTCAGCCCACAGACGACACTTTGGCATTCTTCCACACTGACTCTGTAGACAGGTGGCCATTGGGAGGCTATTTTGTAAAAATATGTAACTTATTTACTTATTTTTGGGTACCTTGGTTCTCTCAACAATTCTGGTCACAAACCCTGTTGGAGAAGAACCAAATCAAATTTCCCCATAAGATCAATGTTCATCCCAACCACTGAATTTGATTTGGTTCTTGTCCAACTGGCTTTGTGAACAGAATCACGGAAAGAATTAAGTTCATGAACCGAGGCACTAATATATATAATTATTAATAATAATATAATGAAATAATAGTTCTTAGTAATAAATATATAGTATATATATTCTGTTCTTTAGTGAGCTTATCCTTTTAGAAATAGCTTTTCCATGAAAAATATAATTACTTCCTGAGTCCCATAGTCATTTTTATTTACTTTTATCAGTGATGGTTGAGTCAGTCGCAAATCTAGGAGGGAGTGGCTTTAATGCATGAGTACTTAGCACATCTTGTCACAGGAATGGTACTTCAGAAGTAATCATTCAGATGTGACAATTGTGACTCATCTTGCAGCTGATTAGGGAGACTTTCTTTCAAAATGAGAAAAGAATATTCTGTTATTAGATCAGATTTATAATTAGCTTCTACCAAATATCTCAATGATCATGCGTGTTTTACAAAAAGAATCAGTGTATGCTAAAGACTCGAGATCATTTCTATTTTGTTTCTTCTTTAAAATGAGTGTTGTGCTTATGTGTGTGTGTGAGACAAAGAACTCGGGAAAATGTAAGACAAAGGAAGTAGAGCAACAGACACTATAGTAATTGTGGTCAGGCATACAGAAATCAAATTTTCACTCCCTCACTTTCTTCCCATAACATATAAACTCAAATCCTTATATTAAGACTTCTCATTCCTGTATAAGCATTTTCCTACCCAAACGTTTTCTTGATTTTTCTTGAAATTACCAAAGGGGCAAGTAATACTAGATGAAATAAATCAAGGGATTTATTTGTAGTATAGTACATACTACATAGCAGATAAATTAAAATTTTAGACACATCAAAAAATTAAGAAGAACACAAATTTTTATTATTTATCATACAAAATAACTGTTTCTTCTACAAATGAATTCTCAACTTTTTGATAATTAAGTTTGAACAATTTGAAAATATTATTTTGTATATCAGTATAGCTGAAATTTGATAAATTTATGTTGCTAAATCTAAAATTTTACATCGATTAGAAAAAAAGAATTATCTTAAAAATGGAAGTAGATAAGGAATTCCTTCTAAGTGGCATTCAAGTGGGAAATAAGCAAATGAAGAATGCTGCACAAAATTCTGAAGAGTGTGCTTGAGTGGAACATCAGTGACCTCAGAATGTAAATGAGATGAAAACTGGAGAAAAACTTTGAAAGGAAGTGTTTTCCAATTTAAAAGTGTTTTCTTGCTGTCAAGCCTGAATTATTTTCTAGAATGTAGGAGGCTTGTGTGAGTTTTGGAAGTTATGGCACTTAAGGCTGATTTTCTTTTTTTTTTTTTTTTTTTTGGCCTAGCAAAACTGTGCTAGTGTGAGAGCTCACCTCACCATTCACTAAACAAATAAACATTATGATGGGTTCTAAAATCAATTAATGTGTTTCTACCCTGTGGACATATTTAGAGAAAAATGAAGGGTTTGTTTTCTAAAAGACGTGTTCTAGTATAAATTTATCTCTCACTTAAGAATGAATTAAAAGATATTTATGTTAAAGAACTTGGTTACTGTTGTAGTAAGATACAGAAACTGAAGGGATGTAACCATGTTTCTTTTCTAGATTCTATTTCACTTCAAGAATATAAAACAAATAAAAGTGAAGACACTAATTTGAAGAACCAGATTTTTGAGGTCTTGGAAACTTAGCGTTTCCATAAGATTACTTCAGATGGTCCAAATAGCCAAAACTGTGTGAGCACAGTCAGGAAATGCAGGAGCGTGCATAGTGAAGAAAAACTTGCCATCGCAAGTGATTACTTCAGTATCAGATACAGGAATCCATTAGTCCTAAATATAGATATTAAAGGGATTTATAAAAATTTATAAAAATTTCTCTGGCTTCTAGCTCCAAATTATATAAATATCTGTTTAATGAAATCAAATGATTTGATATATGTCAACGATGGGTATATCTGTGTGTACACAACATAAAGGGGAAAAGTGAAAATGATAAATTGCTTGGCAGAATAAATGGATATCAAACAACTTTGGAAACCTTATTTTTAGGGAGTTTTCCTATAGCTAAAAGCTTTCTATGTGGACTACATTTTGCCACAGTTTACACTGAACGCAATGCTAACAATTTATCCATAAAAAGTATGATGTTTGCTTCAAGCTGTGTTTTGAAGAGAAGACAATTCATTTTGAACCATTTACTTTTTTTGTATGCGTCACCAGGTGGACAACGGCAGGTTTTAAAATGACAGAGACAGTATCCTTTGTCAATACAGCAGATGAGATAGATCCATTCTTGAAAATTAGTATATCACTGGTCATTAACTTATCCTTTAATAATTTACTAAATTGACACGATAAGTGACACTTTAGTTTATGAACATTCTAATATATTTCAAAAGTTTCATGATTTTTAGCCACTAATTTATTCATGTAAGACCAAATCCATCAAATGATATATAAATGTTCATATTTTGTGCTAAAATTGTGTAAAACTGAGCAATGGTTATTAAAAGCAAATTGCGAATAATGAAAGAAGACATGTTTCAGGAAGAGAAAAATCTTAAGTGCAAATCTTTAGAGAAGTCCAGATCTGATAAACAGATCTGATAATTATTTCAGAAATGTTTCGAGCATTTGTCATGTGACTTTTTCTGCCAGTCATTACTCATTCACCCATGTATCCACTCAGCACATGTTAATAGAACCTTTTCTATGTGGTTCCAATACTGAATAAAAAGACAAAAGACTCCACTCCCGTGTAGCTTACCTTTTAGTAATTAGTAATTAGTTATTATTTCTGGCTTCATTTTATGAAAAAAAATGAGAACCAGATATTCGAACTGTGTTAATAATTATCAGTGACCACACATGGTAGATACAGGAACTGGGTCTAAATTTTTGGGTCTTACTCAACTCAGAAACCCTAGTATTTAACCACTATTCTCTATTATCTATAGAAACATAGTATAAAATATTACTCATTTGTTATATACATTAGCTGATTAATTTGAGATTTGTTTTCAATGAACAGGGAGGAAGCCCCAGTAATAAAGACAATTGGGAGAAGGATTAATGGCCCATTGGATTGGCTTAAGAAATACTGCCTTGGAGGGTTAGTAATGCACACTTTCAGCTGTGTCTGGGTGAGTCACAGAGGCGGGACCCTGGGCACCGTATCTGAGCCCTGGTCCCTTCCTCTCTGGTGTTTTTCCTGTGCTTTGTTTCCCAGCTTGCAGGAAGTGGGCAACCTTGCTCCATCAGGCCTTCTGCCATGATGCTACAGACCAAGACTGAAACCACGAGGCCCCTTATCCTTTTCTTCCTTTGTGTTGTGGGCGTCAGCTCGTTTCTCCTCGCAACAGGAAATATGAGCCAATACAAGGAGTCAGATGCCAACTTTAAGGGAGTCCTGGATTAACAACATTGCCCAAATATATGATATTTAAAACCCAGTACGATAGACCTACATTGAGACTGTGTCTTGATAAGTAATTAGAAGCAGACTTCTGTTTTCTTGTTTGGGGTTTGGACTGTTTCCTAAGGTCACCATAACCCAGCACCATAATGTGGTTGACTTGAAACAAGTCAATTCTTTTACAGCACGAAAGTCCAAGTAGACAAAAATCAAAGTGCTGACTCATTTGGTCCTTTTTCAGGAGCTTAGAGGGGAAAATCAGTTCCAACTTCTCTCCTCACCTCTGGTAGTTTCTATGACTGTAGCATCCTGATTCTATGTTCTATGTCAGTCATTAGGTGCCATTCTCCCAAGATAACCATATTTTCGTCCAGACTTCCAACTTCCCTTCCCATATCAGGAAAATAGTCATCAGTTATGCCCTTCCTTAATTCAGTATTACCTCATCCTAACTTGAATGCATGTGCAAAAACTTAATTGCCAAATATTATATTCAAAGATACAGCAGATTAAGACTTGAACATATATTTTGGGAGGAACACAATTTCAAAACACAAAGAAGTTTAAACAACTACTTAAAGGCCATGATTGTGAAAAATACTTGTTAAATGGGATCTTGTCAATGTTTTCATACTCTAAAAGGCTGAAAAGAAATTAAATTGATTGAAAAAAGAGCACAGTCATTTGTTCCAGCTCAAAGTTACCCCACAGCATAAGCCCACTGAGTGAAACTGTAAGGGAAACTAACCTTGTTATTTAAAATGTATCTTCCTTATTTTTCTTCTAATAATTCTAGCTGAATTAATGCATATGAAATAGTAGTGATGTGACTCTATTGTTTGTTTTGAAAATTGATGTTTTCAAAAAATATTTTAGAGTATGTTTGTAATATATAACAATTTACACAGATGATGGAATATTGGTGCATACACATTTTGCATCTTGATATTTTTTACTTAACCTTTTCTCTCCCTCTTTCTATGGTCCCTTTCCCAGCTCCAAAAAGTCCATCTCCATTTTTGTTACCAGCTCTCCTAAAATGTCTCTTTAAATTATTTGTGTTTTAGGTTTCTCATAAAAAGAAACCATGCAATATTTAATGTGCTGTGTCTGATTTATTTCACTTAGCATTATGTTTTCAGGATCCATTTTCCTACAGAAGAATCAAATATATTCCTCTTTATGGCTCAGTAGTACTCCACTGTGCATGTATAACACATTTCACATTTTTTTAATCTACCAGTATTCTTCTGTTGGTATAAGCCACTTCCATAATTTGGCTACTGTGAATTATGCTGCTACAAACATGGACATGCGTGTATCAGTGTAATACGATAAGTTTAACTCTTTCAGGAAGATATCCAGAAGTGGTATGAATAGAATTTCTATTTTTAGTTTTTTGTGGACTCTCCATACTGATTTCCATAGTGGCTGTACTAGTTTACATTTCTTCCAACAATATAAAAGCCGTGCTTTTTGCTGCATCTTTACTAGCATTTTTTTTTTAAATCTTTGAGGCTAGCCATTCTTCCTGGTTATGAATTTTTCATAACCAGAATTCTGCTTGGTTTCCTTTTAGAATCTCTATTTCCTTACTAAAGTTATCATTTATATCCTGCACTGTCTTCTTCAATTCGAGCAATAGTTTGTCTTTTTTAAAGTCAGTGAATATCTTATTAATTAAACCCCTTATTTGTTTATTTACATCTTCTTTGAGCTCATTAAACATCTTATACATTTACTTATTTATTTCTTCTTTGACCTCTTCAAACATTTAAACCTTTTAGTTTTTGAATGCTTTTCCAGAAACTTCCTCTGCTTCAGTGTTTGTGGAGACCTTCTGTTGCCTTATTTTCTCAGGATTTATTGTTTTTGTACTGAGAGTAGAAGATCAATAAAAGTAGAAAATTCTATCCTAATTCTGGAGATTTCCTTAGCTTGTGGATGTATCTCTGTGATGTGACCTTGGCTTTGGTTATGTTTTAGTGTTCGTGCACCAATTCAACCTGGTCATCATAGTAGGATTTGTCCTGACTACTGTGTTTCAAGGAGAAAGCAACTACTGGTTGTATCAGCATCTACAGAGGCAATCGTATTCAAATCATGTAATTTAATGTGTATTTAAAGCATTTCACACATTTTTCCATAACCCAGAAAGACAGTGAAATAGTACTGATGACAAGTAGGCTGGGATGTAAAACACAAGGCAAGGAAAAAAGGAAGAATTAGTGAAAGAAATGTTCTAGAAAGAACAAACAGAGACAACAGCTAATTAAAGAAAGGAAAAAGATAGCACTTTGGTGATATTATTGTTTTATCTGGACTAGAGGGACAAGCAGAAGGAATCTGAGAGGTTATTTACAGGAGCAAGAAAATAGAAAAAGAGAGAGGGAAACATAATCAGGGATTACGGGAAGATGTAAGAAAGTTGGATGCAATTATTATGGTTGTAGAAAGCTTATGTTTGAATCCTTCATGCACAATTTTTACTAAGGGCTAACCTGATGTGACTATGAAAGACACTATATAAATAAGCTAAGGGAGTAATTAATTTTATTCACCATTTAAAAATATATGAAATCCCCACATGTATGTCTTAGAAAGACAGAAGAAAGAAAGAAAAAAAGTAATATGAGAAATGAAAGTAAAAAATGCATTACGCAGATAGTATTAGCCACATGGAAAAGCAGTGGAAAGGAAGAGCGGGATGTGAGAAGGTGTGAGAGGGGAAGCAAGAGAGGCGAAGTGACATAAGTGGAACATGGTTGAGGGAACAGGGATCTTGTGTCTGATTTATGACCCACACAGAAAACTCTCGGGTAATCCTATGAAACAGCCCTTGCTGTGGGGGACCTTGATGGGAGCAGGTGAAGAACCAGCCCATCATCCTATCCTGCTCTTCAACCAATAATAAATCTGGCATCCTTTTTGTTCATTCATTTGGGGAATTATGTGTTACATTTGCAAATATTATTTATCTATGTGGCACAGGCTCTGAGTCAAGATTTTCTTATGCTTTGCTTATATTAGCCTTTAATGTTGGCTAACACTTTGTTCAAATCACAAAAATGACAAAAGCATGTGATTAACGCTTCAGTGGGGAAGAGGAAATGTAAAACTGGCATACACTCCACTTGAGTTTATGTGTAAAGTACAAAGTAGAAAGTTTCATGCTAAAAAAAAAAAGAAAGTTTCATGCTGATGCTGAACTCTCTAATGATATAAAGAAACCATAAAATCATATCTAGAAGACGCATGGTGATTTACAAAACAGAAAAAAGTGGAGCTAGATCGGAAAGTAGATTTCTTTACTTCTGAAGGGGTTTTGTAAGGGACAAGAAGAGTCAATGATGACTGGGGAGCGGGGGAGGAATAGCATTGTCTTTAGAAGAAAACAACAGTTTATTTTCTTGTTAAGTATGTCAAGTTTATAGGGAATAATATGCAAAAATTGATTTTACATCTATTGTCTTACAAAAGCTGATTCTTTACTCTCAAAAGTGCCATCCGAAAATATATAACACTACAATTAAGTGTTCTTGTTTATCCAAGGTTGTAGCTTAATGGAGTGAGAGAAGAAAAACATGTCTAGTCCGTGGCTACGTGTCATTACTCTCAAATCAAAACATGGCAATTTATACACTGCCCTGATAATAGACTATCATCAACATGGAACTGAAAATGAAACTTAGCTCCTCGGACTTGTGGCTCAGTGTATAGCGTACCCAGTCACAGATCAATAGCCTGAAGTCACCCCTTGACACTACTCAATTAAAGCACAGTACTCTATCCAACAGCTGTATCTCTAAATTAAAACACGGCACAGACTAAGAAGAACTATACAAATCCAGACACGTATGTGCGAGGTAGTCGAGGGCATAAAGATCTTGACACCTCCCTGCCTGCGATCCTCTCACGCCAAATGAGCGATTCACTAGCATAAAAAGAGCTTCACGATTGTTCAGAGAGACAGTGATGCCAGCTCTCAAATTAGCCTAACTGTGTGGAAGGTGATTTTATCATGTATAATATAAATCATCCAGACTGACAAAGTTTTAACAAGATTCTCAAAGGAACTCTGGTTACTTTAACATTAAAAAAAAAGTTAGCCATATATTAGTGCGTGTAGTAGTAGTTGAAGTGATAGTAGATTAGACCTAATTCTTGTTCAATGATAGCAACAGCAATAATAATGATAAACTGTAACCCCAGCACATCTATCCAATTTAGATTTCAATGTTTTTAAAAGATTCTTTAATATATACGAAATGAAATACAGCTACTTTAGAATTTGACATCATTTTCCACACCATAGTATCTTATTTTTCAAAAGAGAACTTTCTTGAAATTTTGCCTTATTTATAATGCACACGATAGTAAGATTACAGTCACTTAACATGTTGTGGTGTTAAAGTATCTCATGTGAAGTGATATTCTTGAGAAATATTACTATATATAGTGCTGGATACATAATTTTAATTTATATTACACAGTAATTTTTATATAATAAGCTTTTTGGAAGATTTCTAAATCAGCTAAATTTTTACTGTATAAAAATGAGTCATTTAAAAAATCTGAACAAAATAAACACTGATGTTTTAAAATTTTAAATAATTAAAAACATTTCTGAAACTATTTCTTATGTACCTGCTAGGTACCATGTTCTACCTTTAAATACAATTAATGAAATAGTTTTGAAGTAACTGAAAAATTAGAAACAGAATTTAAAATAAAGAAATACATTAGTCCCCACTTATCCACAATTTAATTTCCATGGTTTCAGGTATAAGAGTTTAACCATGGTCTGAAAGTACTAAATAGACACTTCCAAAAATTAAAAAAGAAAAATTAATTATATAATTATTCAATTTGTAATTAGTTATGGTTGTTAATCTCTCACTACACCTAATTTATATTATTAAACTTTATCATAATAAGGTTCATATCAGATAAAGCAAAGGGTATTTAAGAGTTGCTATTTCCTGTGTCTTCATGTGTCCACAGGGGGTTTTACAGCATATCCTCCACAAATAAAAGGTGGGAATTACTCTAAATAATTTAATGGAAATTTGGAAGTGAAATGTACATTTTTTCCCTAACAAATTAATTCTGCTTCATGTTTCTTTTTCTATCTAAGATATGTATATGATATCTGTATTCCATATTTTGCACAAGCATTGTTATCTTTCCTTAATCACATATTAAAAATGTTGATACTTTGTCCTTCTATCTGAAGCCTTAGCAAATTAAATCTACCTTTATGTCAAACTGATTTTTCCATCAGAATGATTCTTGCTTAACAATACAATTTTGTTCATAATTGTACTTATTTGAGGCAAATGTTATAGAGACATAAAATTGAAATTTTTGCCCTGTTGGACAAACATTAATAAAATAAAATTAATAAAATTAATTAGTCAGTGCTAATATTCATCAGATATCAATGGCATTCAACTGATCAGGTACATGAATTGTTGATCTTTTAAAAAATTATCATGGAATATATGTCAGTTTAATAAATGTACGCTAATAAATGAATAACCATTGAGTGACCATCGGCTGGTCACTTTATGAACAACCATGTAGTTAGAGGACATCCCTATAAACTCTGTGTTCCTTTCACATTCCTCTTCCCTCAAGCATTTCTCTAGGTTAATATTGTCTTGACTTTTATGTTTTATCTTCATGTGCATCACAGTAAAGAAAAGTTTATCCTTTTTATTTACTTTATACCAACAAAATCATACTAAACGTATTCTCTTACTGTACTCTTTCGTTCAATGTTATGTTTTCAGGAGGCACTAAGGTATCAACATTCACTGTAGTTTGTTTAGCTTTTTTACCGCAGCGTCATTCATTTTATAAAATAACAAAATTTATTTTTTCCATTCTAATGTAGATGAATATTCAGTCATTTCCTGTTTCAAATAGACAAACACAATGCTCCTACAAATATTTCCATTCATACAACCTGGAGTGCATTTACTTGCAATTCATTCATGAGTGAATTTGTTTGTTTACAGAGTATGCATATTTTCGGTTTTGGCACATAATGCCAAAGAATATTCAAAATGCCTATAAAAATCTCTACACAAAGCAGTTATTTTTATTGATTCACAAATTTTCCAAAATATAGAACTGTCAGATTTTCTAAGTGGTTGTTAAATATCTTACCAACCTTTTCTAAATGATTGTTAAAGATCTTAACAAATTTTCCTATGATGCTGTTCCTTTAATTTTTCATCTGCTTTTAAATTCTTGTTCAAGTGTTTTAATAATTTTTCAGAGTAGATTTTCTTGATAAAAGTACTGTATACATTCTAGATATGAATTGCTCACTAATTATATGTGTTGACAGTATCTTTTCATACATTTTGTATTTTCTTTGAATGAAGAGAAACTCTTAATTTTGATATAGATAAATTTATCCATTTATTCCAGTGTATATCTTATTTAAGAAAAATTTCCCTACCCACATTATCGAATAAAATGTTAGATATTATTTGTGTCTTCTCAATAGATTTGACACTTTCAATTGTAAAGTTTCATTTACTAAAATGTAGCATGTATGTAATATATGCATAAATATTGAGAAAATAATTTGAAATTTATTTTAAAAAAACTCATCTGTGTAATCACCACTTGGTTCAAAATATAGGATACAAACAATGCACTAAAACGCCTCTCATCGTCTTTTCAAATTAATACCTTTCTAAATAGGTTATTCTGACTTTTAATTTTTTTATGTTTTTTGCACATTTTCAAAATGCAAATAAATGGAACCATGCAGTATATATCCCCTTATGACTTTCTTCTTTTGAATAGCATTGTATTTGAGAGATATGCCCATATTATTGCATGTAGTAGGATATACTTTTTCAACATTATCTAATTATCTATTTTATATTTATTGGAGTATAGACAATGTTTGTCTTATAATGAAATAGATGTGTGAGTTGTTTCCAGTTTAAGACTATTGTGAATAAAACTTTTAGGAGTATTCTTACGCATATTTTTTGATTTAAGTATGGATTTACTTTTGTGGTAGAAACATACAAATAAAATCACTAAGCCTTAGGGAATGCTTGCGTTCAACTGGAAAGAAATGCTTCTAAAGTGTTTTCCCAAGAATGTTTTACCTTATTTGCCATGCTAAGGATTTACTGGACTTCTTTACTCTGTGTACTCTTGATTTAATTAGTTCTAGGAAATTCCTTGCCACTCTATCTTCAAATATTGCTTTAAAATTACTTCTTCTATCCACTCGTTTGGAGACTCCAATGATTTGGACTTTAGAATTTCTCACTATATTAGCTATTTCTTTTATCCTCTTTTCTCTAATTTGAGTCTGCTTATCTGTCAATACTGTATTTTCAGTACTTCTTCAGATCTATTTTCCAGTTGGCTGGTTCGTTCTCCAGGGATGTCTAACCTGCTCATAGGTATAAAACTGCTTTCAAAACTGTTTAGCAGTATCATCTTTTTGCTGCTGCTATGCATTAAATTACAGATTTTTAAAAGAATTTTTCTTTGGCTCTTAGGTTACATTTTAAAGATTCTTGTGTTGCTATATCACATTTTAAAGATTCTTATTTCCTGCTAAAATATTTATGCTTTTAAAAAATTTCTATGAGTATAATATAATTGCTGTGTGTTTCCATTTGCATGTGAGTTTGTTTAACTTGTAGTTGATAAATCTAAATATTAAGTCATTATTGGTGTATTTTAAAATTCTCTCAGGTTTTGTCATCCTAGTCTCCTCTTATTCATTGTATTATTTGTTGTACATGGTATTAAAGAAAATCTTCAGAAACTTTTACACTTCATTAGAAAGCATTTCTCTTTATCTCTAGGATAACTTTGCATATTTTAGGAGCTATATAAAACATATTTCATTCATTTCCAAAAATTCAGCTTTCATGAAAGGTTTGAAATAATCATTCTACACTATTTTTTCAATGGAAAATTGTGACTAATAACTTCTACAAGGAAAATGAAATCTGCACTTCACTGTTGACACAGTTTCGATTTATTTTTTGTTCTTCTGCTTTACATAAGGAATACTTACCGTAGCATGCATGCTACTTCCAAGCTATACCTTTGAATTTAAAGAATTTATAATTTAGGAAAGAAATGGCACTACTTGGTGGAAGTTTGATACCTATGAAAGTTTAGCACATCAAAGTGTCTCATCATTAAAAAACAGCAATATACAGCAAAATAATACTATCTTTCAGTCATCAAACATTGGTACATCATTTTTTGTTAATTTGTTAAGAATGTTCCCAGGGTATAAAAAGTCTCAAATGATAAATAAAACTAATATTTCAAATAAATTACTGTTCCATAAGCCTATATCACATTTTATTCAGTTTCATTTTTTAAAATTATCTTACATTTCCTTTGTCACTTTCATCATTGATTTAATTAATTTACCATTTTCTCAAGTATACAATATTGGCCTTTTCTTTCCTCCTCTTGAACCTGTATCTTTCAAATTTCTCATGTTTCCATATCATCCATTATTAAGTTCTTTATATCTTCCTTTTATTCTAGTAATTAATTTTTCAATTACTTAACTTGCAATAAGTATTTATGAATTAACACTTCTTGTCAGAGTTCTCTTCCAGTAGATTTAATCTCCTTCAGGGTAAGAATTATGTACAAGTAATGCCAGATCTTCATCCAGTGTTCAAAAGTATTTGTTGATTCCACTGACTGTTTTAGCCATTTTCATTTAACTTCTTAATTATAGGAGGGAGTCAGAATAATATATAATTTGTATCTCATCACTTACTGGATATACAACTTGGAAAATCTAAAGTCTAAAAATCATAAAGTTAAAAATCTCATAAAATCATACATTTTTAAAGTGCTAAATCTTAAAAATTTTATATATAGTTAATGTGCTCTTTTTCTATATTCTTACGTTCTGAATTCGATCTAATGACTATTTTTCCTTTAAGCCATTTTAATTATTCAGGTGTTACAAAAGAAAAATGATACGCAATTCATTTCAGGACTAATGCCTTAAAGTCATTGCTACGAATCATTAAATTAAAATTTGAAAATGTACAAAGCTCTGCTCGAAGTGAGATGTTTAATAATAAAAATGTATTCCCAATTTGGTTTCATTGGCTCTTTGATACGACTTTAAAAGACTTGATTAACAAGTTTACCTAATTAATCTATTGATTCGGGTTATGTTAGAAAATGAGATATACATATGATATAAAATATTCTTTTACATGTGTCAAATTAAAAAAAAATTAATTCATAACTATTTACAATAAATAATTCTGGTTTCTCCTCCATTCTGTGATGCATACATTTATTATGATCCTTTCCATCATAACTACTATGAAAAAAGAAATATTTCTTTTGGCTTGACATATAGATAGTTTGTCCGCTGATCTTGAAGTAAATAGAGACTTTGTTGGTTAAAGAGGCCCATTAATCAAAACCTAACTAATAGTGGTAAGATTCTTTCAAATTGATTTCAGAGGTAAATCTAAGATGGCTAAGTTATAATTCAGTATGAATAAATTCAGAATTTAAACAAGACCTCATATTCAAACCCATTCCATATTTTTTTAATGCTGTGTGGATTTCATGGGGGAAATAAACACTTTCTCTGTCATACTACTTTCTAAAAATACATCTATAACATAGACAAAAATTGATTCAAAATATAATTAAAATTATGTTAATTGTGGATTAGCACATTTCTAAGTAATTATCTGAATCCAAGGATTTCATTCAAATGTAAATATAAAGAGTAAATTCATGAATCTTATTTCTTTCCAACTGGCAAATTGAAGGGAGGAATGAATCCTCTTCCTAGTTGTCATATGTTCTCATTTACTAAAGAAAAAGCATAATTCATAGTTTTGATGGCAAAAGGAGGGTGAAATGATGTAAAACACGACATTGTCGATAGAAGAATTTAGGTTTGGTGTAAAGTAAATGTAGCTAGTACATGACGAGTCTATAAAGTGTTGAAATCCAAGGCCAAAGCCCTTAGACCTTTTGTATAGCCCTAAAGTCACTGCTCTGTAGTATGTTGGTAACATTTCTTTATCTGCTCCCTTGGGGATGCAGCCAAATGTAAGTTCTGTGCACCAACTTCGGGTAGGAAATAGACGAAACAAATATCTGAAGTTGCACAAGGTAGTTTTGATGCTACGTTCACTAGTTATGAAGGGTGAAAGCCCTGAACATATGAACTAATAAAACTGTTTAAAACTGATGAATTACATATGGACATGACAGCAGTACAGAAAATGTCCTATAGATTCATTTCTGTAATTCTTGGCACTTTCAGGTCTTTAGATATATGACATTGAGGATAGACAACAAAATGGCATTACGACCCACAATGAAGTCTAATAGAAGCATGTTGGTAGATCTTGTAAAGCTTGTTGCAAGAACTGCTAACCAATGAACTAAAGAGAATGGAACTTAAATAGAAGGAAACTTAAATTGAGTATACTCTAAATGTTTACAGATATGATGAGATAGACAATCCATAAAGGTATCAAGATTTTGCAACAAAAAGGCAGGTGTGAAGAGAATCCAATGTAAGAAAAGGATTATAACATATTTCCAAACTATAATAAACCAAAATAGACAACTTATAGTATAGATTTGACCAATTAAGAGGAGGTAAATAACATGGTAGGTTTAGCAAATCAAGTATAGATTTGTTTGGCTTAGAAGAATAGTAGATGGAACGATAGTGGAAAATGAGGAATGGGGGTATGAGAAGAGGCAATAATGAATGACATTATAAATTAAAAATTACTGCATCTAAGAGATACTTCCTTATATCAAAAACTGATGAAATTATGCAACCTCAATTTTAAGAAAATAGTTGAAACTATCAAGTTAAAAGCCCAAGTTTCTCCAAAAGTACATCGGTAAGATTATATCAGATTCCCTATAATGCAAATGATAAGAGGGAAAGGAATAATATCTTCAAAAACAAATAAAAAACTACCAAGCAATAAAGTCAATCAAGCAAAATATGATTTAAGTATGGAAGAAACATAAAGGTCACAGGAAGAAAAATGAAAAGGTACTTATGGAAAATATTGGGATTCAAATTGCAGTGAGCAAAGAAAATAGTAAATTACTTCAGCCAGAAGATTATTAAAAACGACAGCTGTTTTGCATTGAGAAACTAAATGATACCTAAAAGAGTAGAATAAAATGTCACTTGAAAATATAGAAAAAACTTCAGCTATAGTAAATTCCTTAAAGTGCACATAAAGAGGTAAAACAATTATTCACACTATATATAAATATTTCATTACAGGCACTTAATTTTAAAAGTGTAGAATAATTACAATATTAACTGTTAGAAATTAAAGTGGAATAAAGAATATTGAATCAATATAATCAATAATAAAAAAGAGGAAAGAAAATGAACCAAAATCAATACTTTGTGCAAAGATCAGGATAAATAAGTTTTAAAAAACAACAAAGGGGGCTGGGGATTTAGCTCAGTGGTTAGAGTGCTTGTCCAGAAAGTGCAAGGCCCTGAGTTCAATCCCCAGCATCAAAAAACAAAAAACAAAAAACAAAAAAACCCCAAAAAAACCAACCAAACAAAAAAAAACAAAGATAGAACTAATGATAGAAAGTAAATTCAGTTGAGAGTCGTGGTGGATGCCTGTAATCTCAGCACGTCGGAGGCTGAGGCAGGAGGATTGTCACAAGTTGGAGGCCAGCCTGGGCTACATAGTGAGTTCAAGTCCAACCTGAACTACATAGCAAGACCCTGTCTAAAACAAAACAAAACAAAAACAAAAACAAAACGAAACAAAAAACCTAAGTAAATTCACAGTATGATCTGTTAAATTTTTAAATATAATCAATTCCAACTATATTTTCAATTAGGTTATATAGAACATAGTATCATATTGACACATTGGATATGTATAAGAATGGAAATTATATAATCTGAAAAAGGAATGAATCAAATCATTGCTTTTCTACATCAAAAAATGATAGATCTCAAAAAATATTATTTAACAAAATGACAGCTGAGAAATGATACATGCTTTCATGTATCTGTGTGTTTGAATGCAAGTATAATCTATCATGTGTAACATAATAGTAAAAATAGATTAAAAGCCTGCACACCAAAGTCAAGATCTTGATCATCCGGAGGGAAGCAAAAAGCTGGGTAGGAGTTAAGATTGTATCAAAGGATGTATTATCCAAATGGAATTACTCATGGACAATGTTATGTATTTTTTAAACAAAACGAAAACCTTTAGAACCAAATAGGATAATGTTAAAATAGTTGATTCTGCTTGGTGAGTAATAAGGTACTTACCATACTTGTGTGTGTGTGCGTGTGCGCGCGTGTGTGTGTGCACACGTGCACATGATTCTTCCAGTATGAAAACCTTTATTCTTCTATTCTTAAGCCAGTTTTCTATTCTTGAGTATTTTTAAATTTTAAATCCATTAATTAAAATGAGCAAGAGTGCTGGGGATTTAGCTCAGTGATTACAGCGCTTGCCTAGCAAGCACAAGGCCCTGAGTTCAATCCCCAGAAACAAAAAATAAATAAAAAGCAAGCAAATTAATTGCTCCAGTGAAAAAGAGGTAACAGCGCTGACGAGTCCTTAATGGGCCTTTTTGTAATTTTTTTTTAATCAAAGTGAATTAATATTTTCTGAAACATGTAAATGGAGAATGTTAATTTCTAGCCATTTTACTTTCCATTTTGAACTTCTGAAAGAATGTTTTCTTTAATTATTTATCATTACTCTTTTGTAGGTTTCATGTTGCCTCATAGCCTGCATTCCCACCAAGTAGCAATCCAGCAGATACTCACCAAGGACATTTCTTTGCCTGCTTCAATTATCTCCAATCAACCATTTCAAGAGAAAAAAGCCATGCCTGTTAAAATTGCCCAAATCAAATATTTATCTTCACAAAGTCTATTTATGGGAAAATACTGGCCTTCTTTGTTTCCATAAATGCACCAGTCACAAAAAAGCAGTAGTTCACATCCGTCTGTGTAAACAATATGGAATAAACATATGGTAATAGATTTTGGAATGGTTAATCAGTATAGGTCTATAAAATGATAAATGTATCACATATTTATTTAAAATAAGTAATTGGACACAGATCATGTGAATATTCGATCACCATTTATTTATTTATTTATTTATTTATTTATTTTTTTATTTTTTTATCTATCTATGGTGCCTGGGATCCAATTCAGGGCCTTGTGTTTGCTAGGCAAGCACTCTAACAACTGCGCTTAATCCTCAGGCAAGCACCTCTTTTGTAACTGTGGGGTCAATATTTTAAATAAGTTATTGCCTTTATCTTTCATAGTAATATAAGGTGCATAAACAATAACATACCTTTCATGGATACAGTCTTGTATCAAGGGAAAAGTTAATCAGACACAACTGCTAAATTCTAAGGCATTAAATTCTCACGATCTAAGAATTTAAGTATAACCAATTTTTAAAAACACATTTTTGTATAAATCTGTTTCTGCACCTACATATGTACATATATATTACATTGCAGTAAGGGTATTCTTTCCCAAACAAATATGCCTGTTAGTAGAAATATACAGAATCTAAATTGGATCCTAAGTGATACTTACTATGTAATATTAGCAGAATAAAAAGCAAATACATTCAGGTATTCCATTCATTCTTTTTTTCTTGAGGGAATTAATGAAAGAAAATACGCTTAATGTATAGACCACTACACAGTTAGTGGTAGTGTTGTGGTAATATTTTCCCTCACTTGGCTACTTACATATGATATTTCATTATCCTTAGGGCCATAATCTTCAAAAGGTTGATAACGGAAAGCAATGCAAAAATTTGAAAATTCTCCACTTATCACAACTGATATAATTATAACATTTTCATAATAATTATTTCTTAGTTTATTAGCAACATATTTTTTAAAAATTGAATGATAAAAATAATAACAAGATTTAAATAGATCAGAATTAAAGCCCTAGTCATTTGAATTTATTTTAAAATATTAATACATCTGTAAAGTTTATTATAAAATATTTTAAAAATAAAAAAGTCAGAGGTAGCCAGAATTTCTCCTTTGATTTCCGTGGTGTAGACTAATTTTGATTTTGAATATTTTGCATGTGGTATTTTTCCAAGACTTTAAATATTACTCGAGTTGTTTGGGAATATAATACTTTAAAATATAATATATATGTATATTGATAAAGCTCAGGGAAATTTAAAATAATGGGAACATTTAAAACTCCAATAAAACTGACATTGCTGATAACTCGGAGACTGCACATTGTAAATTTTAAAGTGATCTAATTTATAAAAAAAAACAAAAAAGAAACAGAAATCACACACACAGAGACATACAGATTAAGTGTGGAGTTTCTATAGTTATTTTTTGGCTCCTGGTGTACTTTAGATCTTGAATGTCCCCCGAAGGCCTGTGAGCTAAAGGCTTGTTCCCAGAGTGGCATTACTGAGAAGAGGCAAAACTTCTAGGAGGTTGTCTTACAGATAATTGACGGAGGCCATTCCCTCATAAAAGATTGCGGGATCTTGGACCTTCCTCATTCTCTTTTCTGCTTCCTTCTCATGAGGTCAAGAGTTAGCTCTGCCAATATTTCTTACTACTGCCAGCCAGCATGACCTTCACAATCCCAAAGCAATGGGTCAGCCCAAACCTGGGCTGGAACCTTGTTATGGTTTGCATCTAAATGTCCCCCTAAAGCCTCTTGTGGCCATAGGCGGATCTGGATCTAGAATGTGCGATTTCTAAATTGGTCCACTGATTGGTTTGGCACAGTTCTGCTGGGATTGAGGCTGTGACGCTAGGATTAAGGGTATTAGGGTTAAGGGTGGGAGAGCTATCCATCCTAAGGCCAGTTAGCCTGAATAAAATATAAAATATACCCCCTTTTTGCTTCCTTTTTGGTTGCCTTGCTGCCTTCTGCCTGTCTGCCAGGCCACCCTGCCTTGGATCCAGCTGATTGGGGACTGAAACCTCTATGAACTGTAAACCAAATAAACCTTTCTTCCCTTGGTATTGGGTATTTTGTAACAGCAATGAGAGAAAAGTAACTAAGACAAAACTCTAAAACTTTTTGAGCAAAAGTAAGCCTTTCCTTTTATAGATTAATTATCTCAGGTACTTCATTTTAGTAAAATGGGACTAACTAACCCAGCCTTTAAAATAAACGTGCTCGCAGAGATACTATAACAACTTGTACAAAAAGAAGCAACTGGGAAGCAAAAGTCAGATATTTCGGCATTAAGGCCATATTGTGGTGGCAGAGGCTAGAGGTAGACACTTGCCAGGATAAAGGATACTGGCAAATGATTCCTAGATTGTAGCTAACACCTCAAAGGGCTGCAGATTAAGGGTTAGGGCTATGGGGTGGAAACAAGGTCATTGAAAAATAAATTCAGTCTGTGGTGGAGGGGATTCTAAAACTAAGCTTCTATGGGATCAAAAGAATCAACTTTTGTTTTATTTGCTTTCTAGAAAAGATTTTTGCACCCTTCATGGGACACAAAATCAACCAGAGCTTCTCTGATCTTTTTATGTGCAATATCTGGCATTAAATTTAAAAATTATAAAATGTTCTTTAGCAAAAGCAAGTGACTAAAAACCAAGACAGATGAAATAGATATCAGACAAAAAATTTTAAAACAAGTATCATTGATATATTGGTAAGACTAGAAAAATGGAGAATAGGAGTATAAACTTTAAATTCTTAAAACAGTTTAGAAGTTAAAAATGCAATGACTGATTACTCTGATTTCTACCACAACATGTAAAGAAGAACTTGGACATGGTCACTCCAGTTCTTACAACAAGAAAAAGCAGAACAAAAGAAAATCAATGACTTTTATTGAACTCATCAGAGAACTGAGATTACAGGGCAAATTGCCACCCCGAACTCTGGAGAGACATGCAAATCAAGTGACAAAGAACTGCTTACTTGAAGCAGAAGCCTTAGGGATCCAAAATGTGTAGCATTACTTAAATGGTAATTTCAATGATTTGTTCAATGCTGAATATGGACTTAGAACGAAGAAAAGTGTGGGTCCTTGGTTTTAGGAAGCGGCCCGTACTTTGCTAGTTGCAAAATGTGATGTTTTTAAGGTATACATCATGGAAAGATCTCCTTGTGGCTTTAATAGGGGAAGAAAAAAATGTAATAATTGTGAAATATTCCTACAATATTATACACGAGTAACGCCTATTCTCTGGTGATAATAGTGGGGAGGCAGATCTTTATCCAGCTGGAGGAAAGAAGCCTTTTATTCAGACTCTACCACCCCTGTAATTTTCCTATGTCATCCAAAAGATACTTTTTAAAAAGCTATACTGCTAAAAAAAAAATTTATGAAGGTCACAATCCAGAGACATAAGTTTACACAAATACAGAGATTTAGTCACAAGATTATAAAATGCTTACCCTCCCCACACTTTTTCCACCATATCACCACAGTTCTGTTCTAAAGACAGCAGATTATAGCTGAAAGAGCTGCAAGATTCAGAAACTTTCCTCTAAAAAGTAAACAAATACTTATAGGAACTCAAAATCAAGATGGAGATAGAGCCATGAAAATTAAAGACGTTTAAAGCCTCTAGTATATATAGCTATAAAAATTAAACACAGAGTAACCCCTACTCATACTAAATAGACTCTGACACTAACGGCCTATTTAGCTGAGTTTTATACCTGAAAAATATATCAAGCTTTTAAGAAAACAAATGGCAAGGCAAGAAGTAGGAAAAGTAGGAGGGAGGGGGGAAGGGGGAAAGAGGAAGAGCGAGGGTGGGATAGAGGGAAGAAAGGAAAGAGAGAGAATGAGAGAGAGAACATCAAATATCAAAACAAAACTGAGTTGATACCACAAGTATCGGCATCTTCAGGCAGGAAATTTAAAACAATTCTGCAGCTATGATTAATATCTTAAGGGTTCCAGTGAGAAACAGATGACATAAAAGAGCAGATTGTAATGCAAATCAAATTATGAACCTCTAAGAATCAAGACGAAATGGCAAAAATGAAAACCATTTTAACTAAAATAACAATACTTTAAATGGGCTCATTAACAGACTAGACACACAGAGGAAAAAAAATCACTAAACTTTAATACGTCGATAGAAACATCACAAAATGAAATGCAGTGACAAAGAGGATGAAAAATCCAGAACACAGCATGCAAGGTGTGTGGAACAATTATAAAAGGTATAATATCAACATGATTAAAATACTCAAAGAAGAAAAACTGGAGAAAAGCATTCAAAGTAACAATGGTTGACAGTTTTTCACTTACTAGCAGACACTAAACAACAGATTAATGTAGATGAGAGAACACCAACCAGGGAAATTATTAAAATAAAATTTAAAAAGTGAAACAAACGTCATCTCACATATAAACGGAAACAAAGATAATATCATGGAAATCAAGGGGAAAAACATCTTACTTAGCAAGGAAGATAGGAATTACAGTCCAGTAAAAAATTAGGCAAACAAGAAGAGAGTGAACACTAAATTGTTAAAAGAAAGAAAGAAAAAAACTAGAATTCAATATCCACCAGAAATGTACTTCCTAAGTAAAAGATAATTAAAGTCTATCTCAGATAAAAATTAGCTGTGGGAATTCATTCTAATCAGACCTACCATACAAGAAATATTACAAGTCCTACAGGGAGAAAGAAAATGATATAGATCAGAAATGTGGATCTACATAAAGAGTACCAGAGAAGGAATAAATGCAGATAAAATAAAACCTTTTATTCTTCTTATTCTTATTTGATATAAAATATAACTGGATGTTTAAAGTAATAAAAGAAAGAATGTATTGGATTGTTACAGCATGTAGATAAGTAAAATAAATGACAGAAAATATTTAATAGAGGAGCAGTAAGGACTGGGAATACTCTGGTACAAGTTACTTGCATTATGGTTAAACATTACACTTACTTGAGTTTTTAGTGTACACTGAAAATTCTTGGACTACTGCTAAGACTTTTGTAAAGGAAAGTACAATTGCTACTCTAAGAAAAAAGAAAAAATAGAATCACATAAAACAGTAAATTAAAATCATAGAAAGCAAAAAAAGGAAGGTGAAAAGGAATAGATAGAGGTCAGAAATGTGGTATATATTTCAGCTATATTAATAGTTACTTTAAATATGGAGGTCTAAACGTACAAAGTAAAATACAGAGCTTGTCAGAGGGGATTATTAAGTGATTCTAACATAAATCATTTAAGGTAAGCCATTTTCAACATAAATCCTCACGTAGGTGAAGAGTAAGGGAATGTAGAACGATAAAGGAAGCTAACACTAACCCAAAGAAACTAAGTAGTAATAATTTACAGCAAAGTGAAATTTTTAACATGAAAAATTACCAAGGGTTGTAGAGGAGCACTAGATATTGGGAAAGTACAAATTCTCCAGTAGAGGGTAATAATAATAACTGTGTCTAGATAAACTAAATAGCAGTATCCTTTAACCTGCTTCACTGACATTTTTGGAATATTTCATCTAAAACATCCAAATGCACGTTGTTCTCAAGTACACGTGAAATGTTCTTTAACATGAACTGAATTGTGCCCATAGACTATAAGTCATGAAATTGAAGAGCAGAAATAATACAAAGTATGTTTTTAGATGGCAATTAATTTTTTTTTCTATTTCTGCAAATAATGTCATTGGTATTTCGATAGAAATTCCATTAAATGTATGGATAATTTGGGTAGTATAGTTAATTTAACTCTATTAATTTTCTAATCTAAGACCACAGTACATATTTCCACACATTTGTATCATCTTCAATTGTTTTCACCACTATTCTATAGTTTTTTGATACAGATATTTTTCATTTCCTTAGAAAACTCTATTCTTAGGTACCTTAGTGTTTTTGTTTCTTCCATAAATAGAATTGTCTTCTTAGTTTATCAGGTAGTTCACTAAGAACATATAGAAATGTTCCTGGTTTTCTATGTTTATTTTGTATCCTAAATTTTATTAGTTAGTCTTAACTCTCTCTGTGTGTGTGTGTGTGTGTGTGTGTGTGTGTGTGTACTCTTCAGGGTTTTCAGTATGTAAAATCATATAATCTGTGAAAAGGGGCTAATGCCTTTTATTTCATTCTTTGAATGAGTAATGGCTTTTCCTAGAACTTGAAATACTGTGCACCGCTGAAGTATGTTTCTAGATGTTTTTAGAATTCAGTTTTGTGATAGGTTCTCAGTAAGTTGCCCAGATCGGTCTTGCACTTGCAATTCTATTGTCTCCGTCTTCTGAGTAGCTGGGGTTAGTGTCCACCACCTCCCAAGGCTAATTCTGTCATTTGAGATAACAAGGATGAACCTGGGGACATTGTGTTAAGTGAAATAACACAGACACAGAAAGACAAACCACATGTTCTCATTCATGTGGAATCTAAAAACAGTTGCTCTCATAGAATAGAGTAGAGAGGTGGTAATAGAGACTAAAGAGAGAAATGGGAAGGGGAAGGTGGGAAGAAGATGGTCAATAGGTATAAAGTTGCAATTAGATAAAATAAATAAGTTCTGGTGTTCTATTGCAGAGTAGGCTGATATACTTCAAAATACCCAGCAGAGAGGTCTTTGCATTTCTTACTACAAAGAAATAATAAATGCATGAGACAATGTATACAGTAACCAATTTGACCATTAAAAATTGTACATATGTATCAAAGCACCAAATTTTACCCTATAAATAAGTATAGTCATAGTCAATGAGAAGTAAGAAGAAGAAAGAAAGAAAGAGAGAGAGAAAGAAAGAAAGAGAGAGAAAGAAAGAAAGAAAGAGAGAGAGAGAAAATAAAGAGAAAGAAAGAAACTAAGAAAGAAAGAAAGAAAGAAAGAAAGAAAGAAAGAAAGAAAGAAAGGAAGGAAGGAAGGAAGGAAGGAAGGAAGGAAGGAAGGAAGGAAGAAAGAGAGAGAGAGAGAAAGAAAGAAAGAAAGAAAAAAGAAAGAAAGAAAGGAGGGAGGAACAGAAGGAGAGAGGAAGGAAGAAAGGAGATATGGCTGTATAGAGAGGAGAAAAAAATCAGACATCAGAACAAGAAGAAGAACAAGTAATAAAAGTAGACACTGCATTATGGCACAAGGACCAATTTACCAAAAGATATAATAATTCAACATATATGTGAACCTAACACAAACTGGCTAAATATTTGAAAGCAAATGAGAAAATGGGAGGATAAATAGACAAAACCACAATTTGCGTAGTGAATTCAATACTTCTCTCTTAATAATCAATAAGGCAAAGTTCAGCAAGAAACTTATAACATCTGAAAAATATGATCAATTCTACCTAAAGAAAAGTAGGGTAGGACTTAATGCAGACAAATGTGTCTAAAGAATCTTGCCTCCAATTCTATCATTTTCTAATTTTTATTATCTACAAGATTCTAGCATACAGACTCAAAGCAGTGTTAAATATTCAGATACTTAGCTCTCAGTCTCAGATGGAAAGCTTAGAGAGTGATTCTGATGAGCTCAGCTTGGTACATGAGGCCACACTAGAAGCACTCATTTGTGGCTACTAGTTTTTCCTAATTGGGTCACAGGAAAACAGAAGTTATCACCCTAACAAAATGATGGAAGGAGGATTCTGTGTGGCTGAACAATTAAAACAAAGTGACATTCTATTCTATTGATATATTTTCCACTAATATTCCACTTTGGACAATGTGGATCAAGCTGTTACTTCCTCAAGCATCTTCCTGTCTACAAGGAATTTACCAGAAATAATTAAGATTGAAAGTTCTTGATGTCATGTTAGCATCATTTTCTGATCTTACGTGTTTCCCTTTATGTTTTCAAATGCTGCTTGTCAAATAATTATTTGTTCAATCAAATAATGGAGCCATAGGAGTGTATTTGAAATTTTTGGAACCGTTATTTTTCTGTGAAATCTCAGAAAATTACTATCATAGAAGGTGCTGATTTTCTGGGACATCCACTGTGCAGAATACTGCCTCACTCTAGGATTTGGGCTCACTTACTGAAGCAATTTCCCTACCAAACAGTTTCAAATGTGCTGGATAGACGGTCATTTCACACCCCCTCAGGCTGTAAGAAATACTCCCAACTTGGAGTCAGCTGAAGACAGATGTTCATTTTCCAGCACCAGGAAATTCCTAAGTAGGGTATTGCACACAGTCATGGAAGCAATATCTCCCAGGCATTTCTGCTTAATCACTTTATCTCCAAAAGTGTGTGGACATCATCTTAAAATGAGCTTTTCTGACACCAGGGAAAATAAACATGTGGGAATAAGGATAATCTTTTCTCTAACTAGAAACAACTCTGCAGAAATGCTGTTTTCTCAAAATTTCTCTAAGCTTTTCTTCACAGAGCAGAAGAGATCAGGCCTTGGCCCTCTGGAGCTGCCGCGATGGAAGCAAAGCAGCAGGAGTCTGTTGACAGTACCACTGCGCTAGAATCCCACCCAGAGCAGCACTTTGCCTCAAGACTTTTCAGCTGAAAGATGGAAAGCATGAAACTTTTGAGCCATTATTGGTAGCTACAAGTATTAGTCTTAAACCCATCAGGGAGAATGCACTTTTGGGAAACCAATAAATACCCTCTTCCATGATTGAAAACGCAGCTTTTTCTCCTCCAAAGTTAGCAACAACAACAAAATGCTCCCGAGAAAGGCATGAATCTGCTATCATTTGAAAAATTTTGTAAGTATGCCTTCATACATTACTTTTGTAACTTTAAAAAGTCTGTAAACAAAGTTGACAAAAAAGAATAAGGTGGGAAGAATTACCCAGTAAGCCATTATTAAGGTTTCCTGTGTAGCTACAGGAACCAAGGCAGCATGGTATGGCAAAGGGATGGGCACACAAGTCAATGGAACAGAATAGAAAACTCGGAAGTTTCTAGGATGTAAGGCTAGGCTAAGCATCACTACACTTGACATTAAAAATGCATGTCAGGAGACGAAAATGTGATAAATTTAACTTCCTCAAAATTAAAAGCTTTTCCTCCCTAAAGACCCTTGTCAAAAGGATGGGAAAAAAGGCTCCAGACTTGGGAATTTTCAACCACACGTGTGACAAGGAACTAATTTCTAGAATATATGCAGAGGAATGCACGGTTCCCTCCTAGAAAATGACATTTTCTACACAAACTTGCCTCTCCTGAAACAGCCACAAAAATTAAAGAATAAACCGAAAAAGACACATCCTGCTTCTCACTGCATTTCATAGATTTAACAATAGGCAAGAAAGTTTAATGGAAGTTTTAGAAAATACCAGTATGTGGCACACAAAATAATTACGTAACGGGAGAATAGTGACACATCGCACTTTGTCAGTGCTGTGCACAAGTCAGAAATAAAATAAAAACTGTTTTCAAAGAAAATTCCATCTATTTAAAACTGGCAACCATACTTACACACAAACTAAGGAGCTATTCGGCATCCTTAGCAAGTAGGCAAAGAATAAAGATTCAATCATAATCTAAAAATGATTTAATGAACCAAGACTGTATAATAAGAACAACATAGTAAGAACCAAAGAACAAAGTAGTAAAAACCATGTAAAAGACAAACATAGTTGATTATGCCCAAACTGGAGAGATAAAATTTTAATTTGGCCAAAAGAGTTTGAAATTTTGGATCTATGTAATGGCAATGAATTGGGAAACTACATAAACATAAAAAGAGAGCCAAAATCCATAACTTTGGTCCTGAATTCTGGAGCAGGGAAAGAAGACTTTAGGGAATTCAGTCATATCAAGAGGTTAATACATGCTTCCCATCATACATATGTCATTTTACTAAATCCTAAAGTAACTTGGCATTATTAAGTTTTTTTTTTTTTTTATTTCACAGATAATGATGCTGAAATTGATGGAGTATTAACAATCTTCTCAGGTTAAAAGTCTGAAAGTAGGCATTCAACCCATCTCTAACAGCAAAGTGCTACTGCAAATGAGTTAGGCCTTAACATTATTCACATATGTAAACTGAGCAAGAACTTTGATAGCCATTAAATCTTCCTTCTTTACAAGGAAACTGTAAACTAAACAGATATAGAGATGAATTCTTATAGAAATCTAATAGTCGAATGTAGAGATTAATCCTTAGGGAAGCTCGGCAGAATTACTGAAGACAAAGGAGGTAGGATGCAAATAGCTACGCAGATGAATTTGTACTTTATACTTAGGGCTGGTAGCTTTCAAGTCAAGAGCTTTTCCTTGAGTCAAGTACTCTTTCAACTCGGAGTGCAGCCATTGCTCCAACTGTACTCCAATAGGACTGATTCTAGAAGTGTGGCTCAAACAGACAATAGTATAGTCAGGATTGTAGTGGTTTAAGGATTAGAAATAGTAATAAAGAGCATAGTCTGCATCCATTTTACTGGTTTGTAAAAACCATTCAATCTCCTTTGTGCGGCATTTCCCTTATATGTAAAATGCTAAGTAATAAGAATATAGCAGGACCTACTTCTTGGTGTTTCTGTACAAAGTACTGGGATATAATAAGTGTCTAATAATGTATATTATTAGTAATAGCAGCAAGAGTAGTAATAGTCAAAGCAACGTGACTAGAATTACATGTTCATGAGTAAAGAAGATTTTAGGAAAGCACAAGGAAAGACAAAGAAATGCAAAATGATGTAGGAAAGATGGCCAAAATGTTTCATTTTAATCTATTTTATTTTGAGATATTCTGCCTTTAGTGAGTTAAGAAAGTACAAAACATTTCCACTGTTGCCTTTCAGAACAGTAATATCTATCACTACTTTTATTATGGACAACAGAGAGTAAGACAGAAAGTGATACTTATGTTATAAATGCTTGAAACATAAATAAGAGGTGGCGTACTACTTTGCATTTTGTTCTTCCTCAGATATCAGGTATTTTTCAAACTAAATACAAATATTTATCTTTGTCTAATGTACACAATCATTCCATTCAGAGCACTTCAGATAATTTTATTGTGTGGTAGGATGGCATATCATTGCTGTACTGAATTTTATAATTTCAATAGTCTGAAAGAAAACAATGATTTTCCTACATCATATAAATACAGCAGTAGTCACAAAAGAAACTTTTATTCCATTTAAAGCCTATTAATGTTCATAATTACTCTCTTTTTTATATGCTACTAGATGTAAAGTAACAATCTTTCTATCCATATTCTCTTTCCCCATAACATCCTTTTCAGCAAATTTTTCTTTGTTGGCTGCTTATTTAGTAAGCAAATACTTATTGAGGATCTCAACACGTTGAAGAATATAATGTAGCATTGAGGAAACGATGAGTTTTGCCCTTGTGAGCTTATAGCATAGTAAGAAAATAAATACTGCAATACCATTATAAACAAGTCATTTAGTGTTTCTATTTCCATTAGATAGTTTATACACATACAGAAGACAACAAAATGTACAACTTATTTTGGTGATTAGTAAAGGACTTCCGTAAGAATTGCTTGTTAATACGAGAACTGAAATCTGAAAAAACTAAAGATGGTGAATATTCTTAAAATGAATAAGTACTGATGGAGAAAGGGAAGCTTATTGTAGAGAGAAGGAACTGGGAACACAAATAATCCTGAGTTACTAAAAATACATAACACGTTGAGCAATTCGGGGAAGGGTTTTATTACTCTCTTAGAGAACAAGATAATAAGTGGCCTGAAATGGAGATTATACTAGGAACTCATCATATACCAACTTTAAACCAGATTTAAAAATTTGGCCTGTTTCTTGCAGAAACTATAAGCATTACAAGTTTTTCTTAAGTGATATGGTGGCATAAGTAGCTGTGCAGATGAACTGCAGCTGTGAAGAATGTAAGATGTATTGGTAAGTACAAGATAGGATGGTGTTATAGAACCAGAAGGAAAAGATGGCACAGCAGGAACAAGAGGACAGCAGAGTTTGATAAAGTGGAAGGTTAGTTAGATATGTGAGGATGGAAAGAGTGAGAGAAAAGAAAATCACAATTAAGCTTTCTTTCTGTCTTAGGTGAGGAATACACTATGAGAAAAAAAGGATTCTAAAAGAATCAATAAAATAAAAGTAAAGGAAGAACTGAGCTAAATATGTTCTGAATCACGTATTGGATAGTTCTTTCTTATCATGGCAAGGTGAGAGGTTAGAAAGAGGATAAAAGTGCTGGTCTGGAAGGATTACTTACATTTGGGAGTTGCAACAACTCCATCTTTACAAGCTTGGATTTGGGGGTTTAAATTGTGTGAGGGTGTAGACAGACAAATAGACCAACAGATAGATAGATGAAAAAGAGTGACAGGTAGTTAAAATTGAAGCAGAAATGTCCTAGAAATACATACTTTGGCATGACAGAAACAGCAAATTTAAATAGAGCTGCAGAAGAAGGCATGCGGAAATCCAAATCCAGTGATGCCATATGTTATTGGAAGAAATTGAAAACATAAAAAAAAATTCTTAGCGGAGGAGAATCAAGTTTGAAAAGAAGATACTGTGTCAATGAGAGTGTTACCTCTGTAGTGAGAGGTTGCAAGAAGATCAGTAAGTAACCATTGTATTTAGATGACCTGGAAGTGATTGGTGCCATCTGGCAGGTGGTATTAGATGAATAGTAGGTGTGCAGATGAGAAATTATAGAATAGAAACAAAAATTTTAGAAACTCATTAAGACAATCAGACTACAAAAGAGGGGAAATAGATTTGTAACTGAAGTTGGGATCTTTGAGCAAGGCCCTTTTGGGGTCATTTTACCCTTATTTTGATATGCATAAATACATATGGACAGGGATGGTCCAGTTAAAAAAAATTGAAAATATTGGACAGAAATGGATTTAAATAATCCAAAGGAAAATTTAAAGGTAGATTTTAGGAAATAAGAGAGGAAACTCTAGTCTTATGAAAGAAAAGAAATGATAGAAACAGGATGAAATTTATATTGTAGACTTGTAATGGGAATTTGAAGTAATTCATTTATGATTTTCTTATTTTCTTTGTGAAGACAAAATGTGAGTTCCCGCTGAGAATGCATAGTGTGATAAAAGAAATGGGCAGTTTTACAAAGTGAAAAAGTTATTTTAAGTCATTGATTTCACAGGTGGTCAAAGGGTCACTGATGCTCCTGATCATAAATGAATAGTTCTATTGATCTGCTTTATACCGGGCTGCTTATTCTCCAAGGTTCAGCAATCTATGTGCAGGCATAAAAAATGAGAATGTTTTACTCTTGCAGTTCTTGGCTTTTAGGGGAGAATTTAGGCGTATTGATGGGAGTAGGTATAACCCAATAATATATAGTCATATGCCATGACATTATGCTTCAATCAACAACAGATTATGGAATGTTGTTGACATTGAATCACTGTATGACAGTGATTCCATCAAATTATAATAGAGCTAAAAAAAGTCCATCGTTTAGTGATGGGGAAGATATGCAACACCTCACATAGTATGACCCATTGCTCATGTTTGTGATGATGCTAGTATACACAATCTTATTGCACTGCCAGTGAGATAAAAGGATAGCAATACAATTATGTCCAGTACATACTACTTGCTAATGTTAATAGGCAACTGTGTCGCTTGTTTATATATTTATTATGCTACTTTTTAAAATCATTATTTTGGAGTGTAATTCTCCTGATTATATGTTTTTAATTGTAAAGCAGCCTCACGTAGGTCCTTCAGAGAATATTCCAGAAGAAGGTTGTATTAAGATTCTCTAGAAGAAGAGAATCAATAGAAATTTTGTGTACAATTATACGAAGGGATTTATTAGGTAATTACTGATAGAATCCACAATGCCTATCTGTACACCGGAGGACTGGAGAATCCAGACCTGCCCAACACAAGAAGATGGAAGCCATAAGAGAAAAAGGACCAAGCATGAAGCATCAGTCAGAGGTGAAGGTCTGGCTGCTCCCTGAAGAGGGACTGGTGCCGAGTCTGTGTTGGAAAGTCGAAGAAACTAGAGGTCAGTGTCTACTGGCTATGGCAGCAAAGATCCAACCAGTTAAAGACTAGAGGTCTTCAAAATGGGCAAACTTTCTTCCTCCCTTTTTTATTCCATCCAGGCCACAAGCCTACTGGTTAGTATCACGAACTACTGGGATAGTTACTACCCCTTCAGTTTGCTGGCCTACACGTGAATCATCTACATACACACACCCAGAATTGTGCTTTGCTCTTCAGCCAGGGTTTTCTTAATCCAGTCAAATTATTGTATCATGATTAATGGCCATAATGACTATCTTTAATCAGGGAAGATGGCAGCTTTCCACCTGATACTGCCCATGGAGACTTTCTAGATGAACAAAATGTAGAGGTGAAAGTTATTGATGTTGAGGATTCTGACTCCGTGTAGAGCTAAATTAATATGTGTATCTTAGTTACTGAGAAAAAGATTAAAAAGTAAAAGGAAAAGCTTATAGAATAAAGATATAAAAAAGAAAATATTTTATGTAGCTGTATAATGTATATTTTAAGTCAGTGTTACTACAAAATAATCAAAAGCTCTAAAACATTAAGCAGTTTTAAAGTAAGATTCTATTATTAATTATTGAAGAAATAAAAATATTTTTATAAATTTAGCACCACCTAAGAATAGTATTTATGAAAAGTATATTATAAATTTCATACAGTAATGTACAGTAATGCCCCAAGCCTACATTTTCTCAGCACTGACTCACCCAGAGCAACTTCCACTCTTGTAAACTCCATTAAAGGCAAAAGTCTGATGCAGATGTACCATTTTTTCTTTTACATTGTATTTTTACTATATCTTCTCTATGTAGACATATGTTTAGAGATGCAAATACTATTGTGTTCCACTTGGCTGCAGTGCTCAGTACACTAATCTGCTATGCAGGTTTATAGCATTATTGTACTAGGCTACGCCATAATCTAGCGTCTTAGTTGACTCTGTAATCTGGATTTGTGTAAGTACAGCCCATGACGTCTGCAAATGAGAAAAATCACCTAATGACGCATTTCACAGAATGTATCCCTATTGTTAAGTGATACACACTGTAATTTGGTAGGAAACAGAACATACAGAGAAGAACCAATGTTATAAAGGTAATGAAGAAGGAAAGTTAAAATATTAGAGATTGTGTTGTAGAAGTGGAATGTTTGTTATGCTTTTAGTGGTAAAGAAGTATTAAAGATCGGGGTAAAATTGTGATTATTGATAGAGAGAAAGTTGATGAAATGGAGGATAAATCTATCAGAGTAGAATTTTCTGAAGAACCTAAAAGCCAGCTGGTTTGGTAATGTATTTCATGTGACATACGACAGACACAGTTCTGGTAGAGATGAAGAGTAATCACAGTGGGGTATATAACAACAAGGATGCTGTGTGGAAACTAACTCCTTCTCTTCCCTCTGAAAGTAAATATCTGGCTAGCCTAATTGAATTCTTCCTCATTCACAAGACCACTTATGCACAATTTCCATCTAGCTCAATAAAACTAAGGGGCTGGGGATTTATCTCAGTGGTTAGAGTACTTGTCTCACAAGCACAGGGCCCTGAGTTCGATCCCCAGCACCCAAGGGGAAAAAAAAAAGGGATCTTAAAAAATTAAAAGCCAATAATCTTAGAAAAAAAACTCATTTATAATTTAATTGCATTAATGAAAGAGGACTGGAATATTTAAATGTTCTTACATTCACAAAAAGAAAAGCACAATAAAGTCATTCGCTTATCGTAACCACCATGCTTCCATCTCAAATAATTTAACATGTGAAAAAAAAATTCAGTAAGAACAAATTTATACCTTGACTCCAAATAAAAATGTACTAGCTGTGCTGGGCATGGTGGCACATGTCTGTGATCCCAGCACTTGGGAGGCTGGGTTCACAGGCTGTGACCTCAAGCCAGCCTGGACTATATAGTGAGTTGAGGGCCAGCCTGAACTACATAGCAAGACCTGTCTCAAAAAAGCAAACAAACAAAAGTAATAACTATAAGAAGATAAATATTTCTATAAATAATATTACCTGAAAATTTGGACATGCAATATATTGAGGTACTATATTGTCAAACTCTTTAAAACGAGATTGATAGTTGCACCTATGGCAATAACAGCAGGGAGAGGTGGACCAGAAAGTGTGGAAAATAGAGGTGTGATCAAGAAGATATTGACTGTAGGTATCTAATTTTAAAAATAGGCACACATAAACATTAAAGAAAGACCTGAATATCAGTTAAAAGTGCATAGGTGCCTGCATTTGCTATTAATATTTAGCAAGTATGATCTATAATACATTATGATAGTCAAAGGTGAAAGAGTAAGGTGAGGACTAATCATAGAATATCAAGGGCTGAGTGGAGGCTTCCAGTTTCTACATAGTTAAAGATGGTTAAGTGACATGGCATGCAAATTTCTTTAGCCATTTTGTCTTTTCAATTTAAATTGCCTTAGCCACCTGTCCTATTATCATCTTTGTAAAACAAGAAGATGGAAAAAAAAAAGTTCTTTTAACATGGAGAAAACGTGCTATAAGCTTTTATAAAAAGCATCATTAAGAACAAAAATATTTTGACTGTTAAAACAATGATAATTATAATTGCAAACTTTAAACAAGAAGGATGCAAACCTCGTAATAGATTTGGAAGTAGAAAAGAGTAGAGATTAATATGTTCTATGGAAGGAATAGTTTTACTTTGTTAGATAAAATGTTTAGTTTACACTAAAAATGGTACTCTATATTTTCATTAATATATAGCTTTTTACTTGACCACAGTAATTTATTGAGTATTTAAAAATGTACTGTTTGGGTCTTATATATTAAAAATACTATGCAAATGAAATTACCTAAAAAGAGAGAGATTTATTTTAAGCAATACATGCAAAAGTTCTGAACTTAATGTTGACACAATTTCAGAGAAAATTGTTTCACATTTTGTTTTAAAAGAATTTCTTAGCCCTGGGGTATAGCTCAGTGGTACAGCCCTGTCTACAATGGCAGATTTAGTTCTTAGCACTAAAAAAAGGCAGCAAAAGGAAGTGCTGTGCGATAAAAAAATATAGAAATGGTATAATTTTAAATATGAAACATTTATCACTTAATATTATGATATGTTAAAGTCACAGCATAGTACACCCTGCGTATTATTAAAAAGCACTTCTTTACTGATTGCAGTCAAATACTACTTGAATAGCCGCTATCTTCCACTGTCATAGGTGCTGAGGGGACAAAATGAAATAGTCATTTTTTGAGTAATGTTTCTGAAGGTTCTCAACATATTTGATTTTTCTGATGAGATAACCACAAATTAAAATTAAACTCTGTATTAAATAATTATGAAATAAAATCTATGGATTTTATTACTTTACAATAACATTAACATAAATATAGTTATTAGTGTGACACAAATCAGAATCAATAGCAAAAATTATCACATTCTTCTGGATTCATGTATATTAGTCAAAACATAACTGCCCCTCACTTGACTGAGGGACAAGCACACAGCTGACACATACACAGTTTAATGTAGGATTCAATTAGAATCCAAGGTACAGAATGCTTCAGAAAGAGAAAAAGAATGGAATTGGAGAATGCAAACGAAATAGCTTTACAACCATCTCATTACGGAGGTGGCTTAAAAAATATGGGATAAAGGAAATGGGAGAAACTAAATGACTATGTTGCAATTTTTCTGCTTGCCAAGAGCAAGTAATGATGACTCCCACCAGGGAAAGCTAAATTGAGAGTTGAGAAATATCATCAAATAGACATAAAAATGGAATATACTGTGTTTTTTAAACAAGGAAAAGTGCTACTATTAGGTCATTTTATATAAAACATTTTCTATTTGTCCATTATATGCAACTCAATCATTATTACATAAGAAAGGAAAGTCAGGCTTATATTCATCATGTACTTACTGAAATGGAAAAAATAATACAAAAATCTAATGCTGTGAAAGGAGTAATTTTCCAGTTATACTAGACCTGAAATGAATCAATAAAAGAAGAAAAGGAGCAGCAGTATATGAACATAACAGGAAAAGTTCTGAATAAACTCATTAGCCCAGAAAAGTGGTAAGAATTGAAGGGAAGGCACATTATGCCATTAGGTTCAGAGAATGAATTTTTTTCAACTTGATAGTAAGTTGATGCCTGAAAGCAATAAAAGAAATCAGCAAAAGCTGTAGCTGACCAGTTCTATTCACTGGGCAGGAATGGGAGTACTATTATTTATATTTGTCAAGAATGCCCAAAGATCCTTTTTCTGAGCAAATATAAAATATCACATTAAACAAGTAACAGAGTGCGACTTTTTGGTGGACCCATGATTTACTCAGACTCACCATCAAGACATTCTACAAGGAGTGATGAGACTGATTACATATTAGCTGAGATCAAAATGAAAGGCTGTCTCAGTATGAAGTGAATTATAATGTAACATGTGAGAAGAATTCATACATAAGAAATTTTCCTATTTCTAGTTACCATAAACATAGCAATGAATATCCGTTTTGTTTGAAATAAAACTTCTTAAAATATAATTTTAAAATGAAGATTCATAATTACATTCTTGCCATACTAATATTGGAGATCAAGTGACTTTTTTTCTGGCCTTGACTGAAAAACAAAGCGATTCAATCTCCCACTGTCAACACCTGGACGAACAGAATAAAATATAAGGAACATCTGCTATCAGTCGTCCAACAACTGGCAATACCAGAGAAGAGAAACAGAGTGAGCCCTATGATGTCCCTAGAACCATGCCTGAACTCTTGTTATAAACCAAGGATCAGGTATAGAGAATCTTATTTAATGGAAGAGCCAGAGATTGGATTTTTATAGATGATGAGGCACTCAAAGTTGCAGGGCAGAAGTGCAGAAAGGAAGGAACTGCATAGAGAAACAGTTCCAGAAATTCCCAAGTGCAACCTCTTTGACTCTTTACTAATTACCATACTAGGCAGTAGTTTTCTAGAGAAACAGAACTAACACAAAGTGGATAGATAGATAAATAGACAGACAGATAATAGATAGATAGATAGATAGATAGACAGATAATAGTTAGATAGATAATTTTAAAGAATTGGCTAGCAGGCTAAAATTTTAGGCAGGAGTTGATCCCATATTTTTGGGATAGAATTTTCTCCTTTTCAGAAAAATTCCAATTTTTGCTCTTGAAGACTTTGATTTGATTGGATGAGGCCCACTTATATTATCAAAAGTAATTCTCTTGAAGTTACCTGATTATAGACATTGACCGGATCTAATATATATATTATATATATATACCTTCGTGGAAACACTTAAGATTTGATTAAATAACTGGGTACTACAGCCAAATAACACAGAAAACTAACTTCAAGACTACTGAAATATGCATAAAATTCCACAAGGCAAGGCAGCCAGAGATCTATGATCTCTGAGCTGATCCAGAGCAGCCCATGCCGTCAAGCTCTCAAATTTCAGTCAATGAGTCCTGACTGACCATTACGGTAGTCAGCGGAAATCAAAGAATGACTGCACATGAGTAGAGAAACTAACTGTTCACATAACGGCTTCCTAAGATCCACCAAATGAACATCACAAACAAATCTCAAAGGCAGCAAACAGTCACTAATAATTTAACTGCTGTCAATCCAAAACTCAACATTCTTTAAGGGAAGTTAAGTCCAAACACAAAGTCAGAATCTGCACATACAATTTAAAAGAATGCTATCCTTGGCAAGAAGCAAGAAAATGTGACGAGGAGAAACTTGTTAATACAAACAATCCTAGAAAGGAGAGGAACACTATCAGACAAGAGCACTGATATATTTACTATCACCATATAAATGCATTCAAAAAAAAACAAGAAGGAACACACTGAGAACAGAAAAGAAAATTACAAAAAGGACCCAAGCAGATTTTCTTAGAGGTGAAAATTACCATATCTGAAGTGAAAATTCACTGACCAGACTTGGCAGCAAATTATATGAGGCAAATGGCAGCTCACTATAGGCGAAGATACAGAAATAGAAAACTCCTGCAATGAAGCACAGTGGATAAAGGACTGAACAAAAATGAAGAGAGATATAGTGACTACTAAAACACTATCAAGTGGTCAAAAATACATGTACTTGGAATGTCACAGGAAAGAGGAGAAGATAGTCGTGGTTTAAATTTTCGACACTTCTTGGTTTTAGATTTAAAGGGCTAACAGAAAAGAAGAAAAGTACAGAGAATTTAAAGGATGTTTAGAAAACAATTGACCTAATTGATTTTTACAGAGCATGTTGCTGAGCAATAGCTGATTACAGTATATAATGCTTTCATATGCTCAATTAAAAAAAAAGTGTTCAAAGTATTTTATTTAACTATAATATGAAACTAAAATTCAATACCTAAAAGCTATTTGGGAATCCTCAAATATCGAGAAATTAAACAACTCAATGAAATGTGGCTCAAAAAGGGGAAAAAAAATATACAATGGGAAGCACAAAATTTTTTGAACCAAATGAAATTTAAAGGTAAAAAAAAAAATCAACGTTTTAGGAAATAGTTAAAATAAGTGCTTTGAGGGAAATGTATTGATGTATGTATTGCATAAGAAAAAAATAAAGGCCTCAAATCTATGACTTAAGTTTCACACAAAGAAATCCAGGGTGGAAGAGTATATTAAAATGAAATTAAATATAAGACATACATAATCAACAAAATAATAATAAGGATAAATTAAAATAAAACAAAAATAAACGTCTTTGAAAATAGGTAATATGAGAGACAGATGAGACTCATGAGAGACTGGTCTGGAAAAAAATAAACAGTATCTTGAATAAAATAAAATATCCTTCAGCCAGTAAGCTACAATGCAGATCTTGCAACAATTTAAAAGGTCTGTTATAAATAACTTTATGACAAGAAATTCAACAACTTGGGTAAAATAGACAAATTTCTTAAGACACAAACTACCAATGCTCACTTAAAAATACAGAAAGTGTGAATGGTATTAAATACATTATAGAAATTAATGTTTTATTTTAAAAGTCACACAAATTAGAGTCTGTTTTGATACCTTTTAAAGCATATTTTAACAAAACGTCAGGGCAGAAATAATGCCAGTTCTACACAACAGATCTCAGAAATTATAAGACTCATTGTATGATGCTTGCATAACTCTGACTGTTCATGACAAAGCCAACACAAAAAATTAGATTACAAAAAAAGAAAAAGTCCCTTATGGACACAGCCAGAAAATTCTTAACAAAAATTTATTAAATCAAATGCAGCAATATATCCAAAGGATAATTCATGATGAAAAGTCATGTTTATCTCATGAATGCAAAGTTGATTTAATATTCAAAAATAAATTAATGTAATATACTATATTAATAGAATTAAAAAGAAAAACCATATTACCGTCTCCAAAGATGTAGAAAAATATGTACAGAATTCAATTTATATTCATGATAAAAACTAACAATATTTTCATACTAATTATATGTGCAAGAGTGAAATATATTTCCACAATAACACACAATACAGGAAAGGGGACTAAAAGCGTGCAAATATAGAGTTCCACATTGTAGAAAGTATCAAATAAATCAAAAATTTAAAGTCATTTATTATAAGTCTTAGAGCAACAAATTAAATTGAAAAAATATGAAAGTAGATAAAAATCCAACAGGGAAGAGAAACTGGAATTCCAAAAAATATTATTAATGTTTTCAGAAAGGAACAAATACATGTGAAATAAAAAACAACTAAATAAAAGTTTAAAGAGGTGTATTGTAAATCCTAGAGCAACCATTTAAATTGGAAACAAAACAAGAAAACAATTAAAAATCCAACAGAAAAGATGAAATGGAATTCTAAAAATTTGTTAATATTCCCAGAAAGGAATAAATACACATGAAATAAAAACTAATAAAATAAAAAGGTGGTTCATGAAATCTCAATCTTATTAGCAATTAGTTTATATAAGGATTAAATACTGTAATTAGAGAACAAAATTGTCAACAGCATAAAAAGCAATACCTAAATATACACTGTCAACAAGAAAAACAAACTTTAATTATAAAAACACAGCTATGTTAAAAGTCTGTTGACCACGAAAGCCAGAAAAATCCATCCCGTTTCTTCCTCTTTACTTTAATGGCTCTTATGACAGAATGTAAGAGAAATTTCATTTCAATAAAACATTCATAAAGATGGAAATGAAATTGAATTATAATACAAAACCATCATATCTGGACGTTATAAAATGGGTGTCTTAGCATAGATTGGTAGAGAACTAGAGAATTAACAGAAGGAATATTGGTGTGCTGATTACCTCATTTTACTGAACAAAGATAAAGAAAAATCTACTTAGGTTTAGAGTAACAAGAAGAACTAGAGATCTAAGTGATAAATATCAGAAGAAATCAGAATTCTACTAACGTAAGAAGGAAAAATTCAGAAAGCATGGAAAGGGCGGGAGAATCTATTTTTTAGTCTTTCAAAGCATAGAGACTAATGAGATAAAAAATAAAGATGCATGCATTTTAATTAGAATTTTAGCAACAGTGGTAAGAGGAATTTTAAAAAAGAAGGAAATAATCTCTAGGGATAGGGATTTGAAGTGGTAAAAGGAATAACAAGAAATATTTTGACTTCCTGGCAAAACCTTGTGATCACTGAGTGCCAAGAGGGGGAGACTTTGAGACCAGGATCCCAGATAGTAAAGTCAGACCTCATAAATGAAGTAAATTGACTCGATTACTCAATTAGTCACTAGAAAAATATAACATACTTAAAAGGCACCTAAGAAACTATTGCATTAATTTTACAGATGTAGAAACTGAGACTGAAAAATTAAATAATGATTCAGCTGGTTAGTAAGAAATCCACTGCATAAAACTTTCAGATTTATTCTGTTTTTATCCTGCCATGGGTGTAAAAGTAAATTTCTATTTAAACTATTGGAATGTCGCTTTTCATTATATTTATAGCAAATGTGCCCAACAAATGACTAAGCAGAAGGTAAAGTCAATAAATACAGTGACATAAATAACTTGGAGTCAGAATCTTAAGGATTTATTCTTGGCTTCCTCACCAACATGTCTGATGATCATCGACAAGTCACTTAACCTCCTTGTACGCCAGTAAAAGTAAAACAAAAGCAAACCAGCAGACATGCTGTGAAATTCTATGACTAATGGTGCTAACTAATTCAGAATTAGTCAATATCTGTGTGCATCTGCCACAGATAATGGCATTATTAAAGAGTCCCACACAAGACCATAAATACACTTCTTATACTAACAATATCAAATGTCTCCTATTCCATAGAGAAGTCTGTAGGCTTTATCATTCTTATAAAGTTTGTCTGGAAACAAACCTATTTCTAAATCATTTTCGAAAATTTTCACCTTCTCCTACCCTTTTTTAAACAAAGCTCCTAAAAAGACTTAACCTTTGCTCTATTTTATCATTATCTCTTTTTCTCCTAACCCCAAACCAAGCAGATATTTTTCTGCTACTCTGTCAAAACTTCATTCTATCCCTTGTGAATTCAGGATCATCAAGCTTCATGGTCAATAGTTACTCACTATTTAACAGCAGCGTTTAACAGATTTGGTACTCTTGTGAGATATTTCTTTCACTTTGCCTGTGGGATACAGTGAAGTGTACTTGGGGTGGGGTATTCTCCCTCTTCACTCTCTTTTTCTGGATTCCATTGATATTTTTTACTTAAAATTTGTCTGTGTTTCAATGTCCAGTCTTTGAGTCTCATTTTTCAATTACTCTCACTCCATCAGTGATCTTCTCCAGCTCTGTGCATTTGAGTATCACTAATATTTTGAGGTTTTGTATTTTTAAAGCCACAACATTAGATACTAAAGTCACTTGATCTTTAAACAGGCATTGTAGACTCAATATTTCACAAACGGAACTCTTTATCAGTATTCTCTTACTTTTTCCAGTTGCTCAAGTGAAAAGTCTAAAGACTTCTCTTTTTAATAAATTCCACCTCTGATACTTCAGTAATATCTAGTGGCACTGCCTCAAAAATATCTCATATTTGGTCAATCCTCACCATTTCCACCACTTTGCCAGTAGTTCCTAGACAACTGCAGTACTTTACTTTTTTATTCTTACATTTTCACTTCCTGACATTGCCAAATATTTTCAACACACTGCAGTCAAAATGAAACCTTGGAGTGCAATTCTGGCCAAGTTAATTTATGTTCTAAATTCTCCAATGACTTCCAGTTACCATTACTCTGGTCTACAATGCCCTATATAACGCGTTGCCAGCAATTTCTCTAAACAGTTCTCTGAATTGATGATTGAGTTCCAGCCACACTGGCCTGCTTGCAAGTAGGTGAAGACAACATGTAAGCTTCCACTCCGTGGGATTTGTATTTCTTCTGTCTGCCCTAGTTGATTTCTTCTTCACCCTCTTTACACTATGTAAAAATTGGGTTACACACAAAGCCCTTTATCAGAGAGGGTTCTCCTAATAATCCCCAACTAATTCACTTTCACATGTTCACTAAAGAATGTGATAAATGCAGTATAATAAAGAAATACAAGTATAGCACTAGTATTCAAATCATAGTTCTTCTCCCTAATTGAGCTCTAAAAGACCACTACAGAGTAGAAAGAAAACTGTTTTCATATTATATAATCCTTAATTTTTGCTGTATCATTTACCTAAGGTTATTTTATGAAAGTTACTTAGCTCAATATCAAATGAAAGCAGCAATACCCACTATGTTCTAGAATGCTTGGGCTGATGTTTTATTCATTACAGAAAATACACAAAAGGGCAAAAACAAAATCCTTCTGATATGTAAATTCATTACTTAAAAATATCATTACTCAATGACTTGTACCTACATAAAGATCAGAGTCGAGCTATATAATTAGAATTATCTTAATACATTAATAAATCAACCATTTTACCAATCACCATTTTGTCCTAGATGAAATGTGGAGTTATTCCTTTTGTAAATTGGAGGTAAAATATCAATAGCATGTTTTTTGTTTAATTCATTCACTTTTGCTTTCTCCAACCTCACGGCTTGACAAATAAAAATTTTATGACTCTAAGAGAACTCCATCTTATTTCATAATTTTTCTCTTAAGGAAACTACATCGGCCTTCCTCAATTCATTGATACATCTATTTCCTTTTCTATACATATTGTTTTACTTTTTTCACACCATACTATAAGCTCCATTTACATAATATATTTCACAAATGGTATAGAAGAATTTTTAATATTTCTTGAACTATAATTCTTCACAGCCACTAATACCTTCTCACTCTTCATCATTTCAGTTAGTCACCACTATAAAATAGGTCCCTGACATGTGGAAAAAGTAAAGTATTTTGGTTTCATATACAAAAGTATCCCTTTGACTCATAAATCTAATACTCTATGAAATTCTCAATTTGTATGTACCTCACCAAACTAGATTAGTTTTAAAAAAGCTTTGAAATGAGTCACAATCACCTAAAGGGAAAACACATGGTATTTCAAAGGCGTTGGAACAGAATGGTAGACTGGGAGGTGATAAAATAGCCTAGGTAGTGTCAATAATAGACTTCTATTATGTTCCTAGCAAATTTCTCATAATTCTTCAACTAATGGCCTATATCTGAACTTAATTTTTAAGTAGATACTATAAAATTCAAAGGAAAAAATGTAGTTAGAACTTACTTACCCAGATAAAGCTTAATATTTTCTTTAAACCCATGTATCCTTCAAACATTTACAAAATGTATTAACCCATTATATCGTTATTCTCCTAATAGTAGAATTTTCCTGTTCATGTTATCTCACAAGATTTGTCCTTTATTATTAATAAATGTTCCTTGAAAGGTACAGAAATTGTGGTTACATTAGAGCAAGAAACAAATTAATCCTTATATACATCTTTTAATAAGTCCAGTAAGTTCGGTAACACATAGTATTGTATAAATTATTATCCTTTAAGATTTGCATAGGGTTTAGGGATTTAGCTCAAGTAGTAGCGCGCTTGCCTAACAAATGCAAGGCCTGAGTTTGATCCCTAATTGTTTATTAACTCTTTGGTGCAAAGAATATAACTTTGTGCTAAGAAATGATATTCAATAAATATCAGTTTTAAAAAGTTAAGTAAAATGTGAACTAGGAGTAAAATCATTTTTTTTTGATATTAGAAACCTTTTTAAGAGTATAAAGAAAACCATGGATAGCAATTCTGAAGGGTGTACGTTTCTGCATTTGAATATAAGGACTGAAAATAGCAGTGGGTATCAACCTCAGCACTATTGACATTCTTTGCAATGAGAGGCTAGCTTGTGAATTGTAGGACACTTAGCAGCTTCTTAAATTCTCTCTACCAAGTGTCAGGAGCTTTCCCCTCCCCCACCCACCCTGACCACCAAAGTGTCTCCAGACTTTGCTGTTTGTCCCCTTTGTGACCCAAATCACTCCTGATTAGAATTTCTGAGGATAACCTCACCAGTCCACAGCTAAGAATGTATGCATTAGTGTAAAAACCGGTGTCAAAATAATACTAATAGAAGCCATTTCTATAAATTTAAATAAGAAATTTCAAAGGATAAAATAATTAAAGATAAAAGGAATTTATCAATTCTAGCAGACGTTGCCTTGGTAAATACTGAAAATACATTTATTATAGTTTTTCCTGTCATGCTTAAAACAAGCAATTATTCACACAAATTCTTTGCTGATAATTTGATGTAGAAGTTTGTCACTTGTTATTTCTAGACTTTCATTTAATTTGTAAATTAGAACTTCAAATGTAAACTTTAAAATTATTTCTTTAGAAAGTACAATGAGAAAATAGGCCATAAAATAAAAACACATACTCTTGGAGATATTTATTAATTAGTCAGCAAACAAATGTGTAGTATATGCCCACTATTTGCAGGGCATCCATACCTATAAAGTCCTGAAAAGTAAAAGGAAAATATGGTCTCTATTTTCAGATAAACATTGTCCGCTAATAATTTCAGGACCAGAATTTAAAGTTTCTGGATCAATTTACTTTCTAACAAGAAATCTGAATAACAAAACTTAATTACATGAAATCTCTTGTATTGGCTGGGGATTTAGCTCAGTGATTAGAGTGCTTGCCTTGCAAGCACAAGGGCCTGAGTTCAATCCCCGGCACCACAAAAAAAAAAAAAAAAAAAAAAAAAAAAAAAAAAAAAAAAAAAAAAAAAAAAAAAAAAGAAATAGAAATCTCTTGTATTAAAGCTAACAGAATTTGGCTTGGCTCAAGAATAGTTTGGTTTTTCAAAAAGAAAAGAAGAAAAGAGTTGGAGAGAGTCACGTAAGAAGCATTTTATGACATGACTAAGACTATAGACTGTGGGGTCAAGTGGTCTTAGTCTGGAACCCTGTCCCTGTCTCTCGTAAATTTTATGTCATTAGGAAAATCAAATATACTTCCAGTCTCAATTTTTTAATAAGTAGAATAGAGATAATGGGTGATCAGATAAGATTATGTACTGGGAACACAGCAAATATTCTATAATACTAATTATCCATATGGTAACACCTGCTATAGTAGACATTTTGCTAAGACTGATAAAAGTATGATAATTAATTTTATGTATATAAGTAATATTAATAATTATCTATTTTACTGGTAAAGAAGTTTTACTCACTATAAATATAAAAACACTGTCATATTTTAATGAATGATAGATGAATGATGAACATGCGACCAAGAACATCAATTTTATGTATTTCTTAAGCATCACCAAACTGGACATTGTTTCAGTAATGAGTATAAAACATAGAAATTATAAAGGTTATTTCCCATTAATCAGACAAATTTAGATATTTCTAGGTATTACTATACATTTTCAGTTTTATTCGTGAAAAAAACCATTATGATCTGCTTTGTTTCCTTGAGGCAGAGGGTTTTTATCTGTGTATACTCCACCATATTCAACACACTGCCCTTATCTGGTGGATCATGGAGACAAGCGTTTAGCTGAGGTAAATGGAATTGACTTGCTTAAAGCCAAAACCTTTTTTTTTTTTTGGTGGTGCTGGGGATTGAACTCAGGCCCTTGTGGTTGCAAGGCAAGCACTCTAATCACTGAGCTAAATCCTCGCCAAAACCTTTTTTTCAGCGTTGCTTATTTGTAGAATCCTGGAGGCAGCTAGAGCTAGATAGCTATTTTTCATCACTAGATGAAAATCATTGCTAGGTTGGTATGAGGAAATGAAAACGTCTTGACACAAAGAGTTAATGTGATTGAAAAGTTAATAGGGTTGGCTTACACTTTTAGAGTCAAGATGTCCATCTAAGAGTTCTGGCTTCTGGCTTAGTTCTGTAGGGACAGGGGTCCCCGTAGGTAGGGAAAAGATAGGGTAAAGGCCTCCTCAGACTTTAAACATGGAGGCAGCTACATTCCAAAAGTTAAGGAGATAAAGGCAAAGAGACTAACTCCAGAAAGCCCCAGGTAATCTGATGAACATACAGAAAGCAAACTCTCCCTTTGACTCTTACTAGCCCTAAGGCACCTGCCCATAAGTTTGCCCTCTGCCAAAAGACAAAGGTCACAGAGCTGAGGGAAATCAAGGCAGAGGTGACAGACAAGCCCAAGAGCCAATCAGATTCCAAGGGCCGACCCAAGGGGAAAAACCTCAATAAAAAGGGGCTACAACGAAGGGCCCACGAGTATCTCCCTTTCGAATGCTCCCTACTTGTGGAGTAGCTATCTGTCATCTCCTGTTCCCCCTTTTTCACCACTTTTAAATAAATTGTCCTCTGAATAAATTGTCTTCTCTTAATTTAAACTCGGTTTCTTTAACTCTTTACTGTAGCTGAGTTTACGATCGCCATGAATTATATTTTCTAGCAAGACAGCAAGTCACAGTCCACCTCCGGACATAACAGTTTCAGAGCATTTGCTTTCATAGGTTGCTTCTTTCTCTGTATGGATAATTATGATTTTTAATTGGGGCAGACATCGATTTATTATGTGCTGATTTGGCCACTGACATGTCAAGTGTGTGGTAACTCTTCAAAGAAATCTGACTTGAAGCCTTCAGCTGTTACGGTTTCAAGACTAAATTTAAAAGGCTTTTCTTGACTGCCACCTTGTGGTAGATTTTCAAAGTAGCAAAATTTAGATGTTGGAAGACGTACGTGTTCCAATATTATTTAAAAGACTATTAAAAAGATCATTTTATTTAAAAATGATCCTTAATTAAAATCAGCATTTACATAAGTGTCTCCCCCCTCATCATTTTTTCAAATAGTTTGAAATATTAATTGAGAAAAGACAGGAAACTTTTACCTCAAACCATATAAAATAAAAGTGATTTTATTAAATTAATTAAACCCTTTCTCTGTTTTATCAGTTACATTCTGAAAACTTTAAAATGACAATTACTTGCTTGACAAATATGAATTTAATAAGAAATTACATGCAATATAAAAAAGTTACCATGGACCATGAACATTTTAAAAATATGTATTGTAATTATGTATTTGTATCAGTTCATGACTGATTAATTATGTAATTATGTAATTATGTATTTGTATCAGTTCATGACTGATTAATAAAAGATAAATTAAGCATTGATAAGAAATAGGAGTTTATTAAAATTCTTGAAAATTTATGTTCTTATTTTCTTTGGGGAATATGTCTCATACGTGACTTTTCTGTATCATCCATTTTCCTGTCACTTCTTATCCAACATTCACAATTTAAAGGCCAAGAGGTTTATTTTCGATCACGGTTTTAACGGGTTCAGTTCATGGCTAACTGACTACATAGCAGAAATGGTTTTGTGAAATGGCATGGTAAAAGGAAGCTGCTCAAACTGTAGCAGCCAGGAAATAATGCCCACAATGACCACCTCTTCCCACTAGGCCACACCGCTAGAGAGCACATGCAGCTATGAATTTATCAGCGAATTAAGCCACTGATGAGTATAGTGCTCCCATGATCCAATCACCTTCCAAAAGTCCTGTGTCAGAACACGTAACACTTCAGGGAGATATTTCACATCTAAGCCATAACAGTGTCAAAAACTAAATTAATTACTTGTATAAGGAAAAGCTGGAGAAATCAGGTAACTTTATTACCACTTATAATTGAAAGGCTAAGATAATTGCTACAATGTAATCACAGAATAAAAGAGGAACCTTGATTAACCACAATGCTAGTAGTCATTACTGACCAAAGGAGGTTGGGAAATGATTGATAAAGCTTCACATACATAAACCAACTTACTTACTTGAAGATAAAGTTAGACAATATCGGGTTATAAAACTGTACCTTTTAATCTATTAATTAAACATTTTCACTGACTACTTGTAAAGATTGTCAAGATGAGAGTGCATAGCTGGCTTTATAGGACGGTTTCAGAAATTTGCTTCAAACTTGATCTCACATACAAAGGCTTTAAAGCCTACCCAAGTCTAAGTGGACCACTATTCTGAATTAGAAAGTCTCTGGACCCTTCTTGCCCATTTGATTCTCAAAAATCAACCTGTCACACTTGGGAAATTTCATAGCTGTAACAAAGGTAGAGTTATTTTCATTTTCTGTTGGTCAGTAGGACATGTATGATTGAAATTCCAAATTTTAGGTGCAAATTGGAAGCATATTATAATTTAGCTGCAAAAGAGCTTAGTTATAATCTAGACCTTTTATGCAAATAATAATTATTATAATTAATTATTGATGATAATTAGAATTATTAATAATGATTATGATTGAGTATAATAATGATCTGTTATAATGATTATAATAATAATTACTAATCATTGTTATTGTTTATTATTATTATTGGAGATAGAATTTAAAAGAGCTGGGCAACTTCAGGTGATCTTACTCTCAGTCCAGTTCTAATTCAAGAATCACATGTTGCCATCATTCCTACAGACATTCACAGGTCTTGCATATTCCACGAATTTGGGGAATCATATTTTATACCTACTATCACATGGGATAGTCTTTCATTACATTGTTTTTGAAATATTTTGTCAGAGTGTAGTTTTTGTTCTAAGAAAATAGTGGAAATATAATGCAAGAAAAAGCCTTCATTTGGATTACTACTCTTTTTATTGAACTGTCTTTCATTTAGGTTTGGTCTAACTATCACAGAGTTTTTGCTTTAATGACTTTATGAAATTGTTTCCATTATGCTTTTGAGGTGGTCCCATTTTCTTAATGGGAGAAATACATTTAAATTGTCTGAGTATTTTGTTTATTTTTTTGTTTGCTGCCCTAGGATATGTGAGACTAGAAACTCTATCAAAAACAGTCTTAATTTACTTGCTAACATTCTCTTTCTTGGTAGGAATAATTTTGATTACTAGAGAAAGAGTTTTCTCATTGTCTTCTTTCACTGGCAAATAATGCATTGCATTTGTGTCTTTCTTTACTGAGCTTAGGAGCCTTTAGATTCATTGTCCAATTAATTCTCCTAACATTGCTGTAATGTAGGATAGGGAATAAATTCCTATTCTACATGAAGGAATATTAAATGAGTTATACTTTGTCACCAAGCCAGTGAAAAGCAGCGTTAAGGAAATTGCTTAAGGCTAGCCTTTATTGGAATATTGGGTCATTATTTTTCACATTACAAGAACCTCTTCCAAAATAACTAATACTAGGAGTTGAAAATTGAACAGGTTTCCTCATATTTAATTGTAACAGTGTTCCATAAAATGCCCTTTTGAAATAATAGTTGAGAATATGCATGCATTTATATCAGCAGGATGTGGTAGTGTGAGGCCTTCTAATGATATATGGAATAAAATCACTTTTGTTTTTCTAATTATGTAATCTAGTTGGTATTTATTAAGAACTGGGCAATTTTAAAAATCATTAATATGTACTTGTTGAATTGAATGTATTTTTTCATTTGTCCCTTTTATTTATTATTAATAAACTACTTTAATTATCCCCTCCAGCCCACGAGAATTAAACAATACAGTATGTTATTTCATTATTTTATTTTCTCAGATAATTTTCTTTATTAGCACGTTTGTAGTACAGACTGTTTATAATCCTTGTGTGACATTGATATATGTACACGACGCATCTTAGTTCTTTTTTTCATCACCTCCATCTCTTCATCCCCTTCCCCTTTGAGAAAGATCTGTCTCCTTGCTTCCTCTTATCTATCTTGTCATTTTCTCTTTATTATACATTGGGTTCTCAGATAAGAGATATTTAAGCTTATTATTTCCATTTTTATGATGCATTCTAAAAGAGATTTTGATATTCATACAGAGATAATTTAAAGAGCATTATTTTATCTTCATTATGTTTGTTTTAAAATATGATTAATTTAGCATGTAAAAAGAAAAAAGTCAAGTATTTAATAATACCTCATGTGCTTCTCCATCCCTCCTTTCCTCCCTGTATAAAAAAGTAATAAAATGACTACGTGCATGATACTTTTGACTATAACTCAAAAATTGAAACTTCAAAAAACCAAGAAGCACAGAGTTTTTTCTGCAAGACTTCAAGCTCCAATCTGCAGTCCAGAGAGACTAGAGATTCAGATAAGCTTCACTTGTACTGTTGAACTTTAGGATCTTTAGAAGAACCCAGATTTGGATTCATTTGAGATTTTCTTTTGGTAAGTCAGTAGATGCTAAATCTGAAGGTACAATTAAAAGTATCTTTGATTTCTCCTTTGCATAAAACAACTGAAGGAATAAGCTAAGTCTTAAGGTCCAAGGTCACCTGAGATATTAGCAGTGTCCTGCTCATTCTGGAGGGTTGATGCCACCTTATGGAGCTCAAGGCCCACTACATCACAGGCCCCAAATCCCACAAAAGCCTATCAGAATTCAAATTTAATTAACAAAAGAGCATTTCATTGTATAAATAAAAAGCTCATGATTAAATTTGGAATTCTAATACTGACTAATAGGTTTTTACTTTTCATATTGCATGTGATTGAACAGTCAAAATTCATTTTCCTTTGGTAATATTAAGAGGGTTTTTTTTTAAAGCAAACTGTGGGCTTATTTCAGACATTCGAAAAAGATGATTTAATTCCTGTATGATTCTCTTTTTTACTGTTTCTGTTTTATCATTTCATTCTGTCTTTGATTTCTTCATTCTAACATACATGTAAGCTAATAAATTTCACAAATGAGGCTAGAAGTAAAGACATTGTTTTCATTTTAAAATCGTACTTGTCCTAATACAAAGACTACACAGAAAGACCCAGCCAAGGGACAACTACCTATTAAAGAGACCTTGGTGAGCTGGCTGAGCAACATAAGCATGATAATAAGGAGAAGTATGTCAATTAGATTTGTGTGTTAACTTATTGGTGTTGGGGTTCACCTAGGGGATTGGCAGAGAGCCCTTCTGGGTGTATCTAGGAAGGTTATGGAGGCTCGGTCTTGGGGTCTAGGGCTGGGTCACCCTTTTTCCTCTATGACATTATCCCCCTGTTCTCTTTTTTAGCCAATATGAACTTAGGAGCTTTGTTCTACTGCACCTTTTGTTATGATGTTTCTGCCTTGGAGCCAGCTGCCCATGGACTGAATCTTTTGTAAAAAGTGAGCTAATTTAAAGCTCTTAGCTTTAAATTTGTAAATGCTGATAATTAGGTCCAGGAACAGGAAAACTCACAAGTAAGAAAATTGGTACCAAAGAAGTGGGATCACTGCTGTGAATACACCTGATCATATCATTAAACTCTGTTGGTACTAGTCTGAAGAAAGACTTTAGAAGGTTGGGAGATGCTGGGTAGAGAGGTTCTGAAATACTGTAAGCAGAATTTGATGGATGATTATGGTTAGAGCTCAGGAAATCAGAATAGTGGTAGGAGTTCGGACTGTAAAGGCCAGTCTCAGGAAATTTTATTTGGAAAAAAATGACTGAATTGGCTGCTGAACTAGAGACTGTAGGTGTTAGATTCTGGAAGAAAATTTATCTTAACTTTACCTACATCCTGAGACTTTGCAGGAATTTAAATTAAGGCCAGTGGACTAAGTAATCTGGTAGAGGAAATTTCCAGAGAGATCATTCATGTTGTAGCATGGGTACCGCGGCTATTTTAAGCCAGATTCATAGTGAGAACTGGGAGCAAAAAGCACAGCAAAAAACCCTGAAAAACTTAGATTTTTGACCTAAAAGGAACTATGTGCAAACTGGGGGTCAAAAGAGGTGTGGTTCGTAAAATAAAATAAAATAACACTGCTGAAAAGAAACCAAAAATTTTGTACAAGGACAAGAACAATATCTTGACAGCATCTTAGAAATCAGTAAGACCTCCCTCATTGTAGGCTAAAGGGTACAAATACGTAAAGCTTTCATTTGGAAAAAGAGCCTTTGGCCTCCTATTTGGGCAGAGAAACACGGGTTTCACAATGTGTTGTGTCAATTGTTAGTAGAGAATGGCAGTCATAAAGGCTCAATAGACAGGCAGTGAACAATGGTGCTGTGTAAATTATAAGGGTGGAGGAAACATAACCTGTTGATTATCATCCCAGTAAAAGATCACGACTTGTTCTGTTCTTCAACCTGAGTCACTTTTTAGAGCTATACTCTAATAACAGAAGAACTCTGAAAAATGGCAATAAACCATAGTTATTCCCCACTTCTCTTTGGAAAAAAATCATTTAGATATTTACTCAGGTGATTTTCATAGTAAAGGGAGATATCCAGATAATTCAAGGACTAACAGCAAGAGGATCTTGACTGGTGGTTGTATATGGAAACCCAAGGGATTTCATATTATGGTCCTTCATTAATGTTGGAGCTTACAGAGCCAGATAATTAGCAATATTCTGCCTAAACCAAGGTTTTGTATGTCCACGACATATGTGGACTCACTCAGTGATCATTCCTCCATCCCCATAGTGTATCACTGGGATTATACACTTGATAGTCAGATTAACTTCTCTTTGAGCCCTTGACTGGTAAGGTAAGAGTTTTCAAAGTGGGGAATCTCAGGAAGAAACACCTGCAATTCTTCCTTCACCACTCTAAAACAGTAACTAAAAGATACATAGGACTTAGGTCATGGTTTATATCATTCTCTAGATAAACAAACAAGGACTCTTTGAAGAAATGGCTTGTTTTAGGGCTAAAATAGTGAATATATAAGATGAACCTGGAGCATCTTGTAATATCGTGAAGTGTCAAAAAATCATTGAGGAGTGTAGCAAGTGACATACTAGAAAACTAAAAGGCTCACAATTGAAAATACTGGAAAATTCTAGAAACATGGGACATTAAGTAGTACGGAATCACTTGTATTGATTATATCAAAATTATAAAGTTCATTTGATTATGTAAGAAACCATTGAACAAATAAACACATGGTAAGGAAGGAACAAATCTCCTATACAGAAGTCCAAATTGTGGAGATTTTCCATTTCAAGGATTCTTCCACTCATCTTCAGTATGGGCTGCACATATTCATTTTCTTCCAATGAATACAGTATGGAGAGGGATGGGGAATAACTTTACAGTGAAAAACAATAAACACTACCTCAGCCAGATGTCAAGGTTAACACCAACAGCAATAAATTATGTTGACAGCATGAATCCTTGATATGAGGTGATAAGAATTGCTTTTCTTGGCAGCTCTCATAATAGCAGTCTAACCATGAGAAAAGCATCAAGTAGATCCCAACTGAAGAATATGCTACAAAACACCTAATACTCCTCAAAATTGTGAAGGTCATCAAAAACGGAAAGCTGACAAACTGTCATAAGCAAGAAAAGCCTATGAAGGCCTCATCACTAAATGAAGTGTCTTGAACTGGAGTAGAAAAAGAGCACAAGGTTAAAAGTAATATGAGTAAAGCACTGATTTAACTAACAATAATGTCTCAATCGTAGATTGTGAATTGTGAAAAACTATAATATTGTTAATTGGTCAAACTTTTCATAAATTTTATGGAAACTCCCATAGTATCCTTGCAACTTTTCTATAAATATAAATGTATTCTAAAATTTTAAAACAGTTTGTTAAAAATCAAAACAAAACAGCATCAGATTCTGAGTCATGGTTGGGAAAGATTATTTTCACCATTATGAGCCTAAACATTGTTGAGTTTGTGGTTCTGCACATTCACCCTTGATGATTCACTTCTGCAGGTGCCAGACTAAGGAATTAAAGAGACATAACTTAGGCGCTACAGAGCATGAGTTCTGTTGAAACTGCCATGCCATAGTTTTATTCACACTATGGAAAAAATGATTAGTATTCATTCATGATTTGGCAAATATATTCTTTTGTACTCTAATCGAAAGAGGATAAAGCAGTTCAATCTCACACAGAATAGACAACAATATCTATGTCTAGTTTTGGCCAATATTACGTTTACATTCCTACTCTTTGTAATAACGGATGTGATTATCTGTGGATGAACTGGGAATCCCACAGGTATCCCAGCGACCATTTCACTGAGGATATGGCCACTGGACGGTAAAAGCGAGAAATGGCCAATATGTTGGAGACATTATCAGTCGCTCCCTATGCTTCCCAACACCAAAACTCTGGACTCTATAGGTGGGAAATCTTAATTCTCAAAGTGAGCACACAGTAAAATGGGAAATGGTAAGAAATCACTAAATTATGCATTAGGCCACTTTAGGAGCTTCGTGTCCAGAAAAATGAAGTTGGCATGCTGGCAAGAGTAATGGACAGTGTGAGGAAATCTGACTGTTCTCGCCCAGTGAGGGCAGGAAAGAACACATATAGGAGCCAGGTGATTCACCTGGACATTTCTAGGTACTCCATCCCTTAATAAAAGGCACATTTAACAGCACGGACTGAGAAAGAAATGATTTTAAACAATCAAGAGCTCTCAGGAATGAAGGGCAGTGTTACACCACCAAACAAACTATCAGGACAATTTGTAGGAATAACACAGAGTGAAAGTGAGTATTGCATTCCCAAGAACAATCGCAGTGACTATGGGATTTCGCTACAGTCTGTGTTGTACGCTTTCTATCCAGAAGAAAGACCGATGAGAACTAGGGAGGAAGGAAGAGCCTTCTGAACCTGAGAGAAAAAAGATGATCCTCACAGAGGTGCCATTCAGATCACTCAAGAGAATCTGCTGCCCCAGATGGAGCAAAAGCTCAACTCCCATTCTTTGTTCTTTCATATACCATGTGTTGAACCTAAAGCAACACTTTCTCTGGGGTGCTACCAGCTAGGGACAACTCATTGCAGTGCATTAGTGCCGTGCAAAAGATTTTCTCCTGCCTGGGGGCTATTTCTCTGACAACATTTGCTCTGAGATTCTTCATCAAGTGGCCAAGACTGTCTTAGAAATTTGCTGCAATCTGCAGACCTTTTAGCCAAATTGTTACTTTCCTTATCCTTTTACAAAAGCAGACCTACACTCTCATCTGAAGTCTCCTCTGCCCACTTTTCTACATTTGTATTTCCTAAGTGCCTCTCCAAATAAACTGCTCATACGTCAAATCCATCTTAGCTTTGGTTTCTTGGCAAACTCAGAGTGACACGAAGGTCCTTAGCTCCTCCTATGTGGCTGTATTGTTTATTCTAATTGTACATTTCCCAGACTATAGTCAATGTGTTTGTTCACAGGGTCTGCTTCCTTAGTAAAATAAGGGCTCTTAGTCTACTTGGTAAAATGAAAATGGGCCCAGCACACAATCAGATATCACTGGATCATTTTGCTAAATAGAATTGTATCAAATTCATATGATCTTAATATGATGTACATACATAAAATTTAGCATTATTGTACTGCATTATAACTACGGAGGGACATTGTCTCTCTAATGACCATTGCTAAGCTCTGAGCTGTTTAGAATAAATATGAATTCCAATCTTCTTTGTGTTCCTGGCACATGATGCCACAGTAGCTAAAATGTCAATTTTTATTTATTTTAAACATTAACAGCTTATATTAAATAATGGAGGGTATGTATCAAAAATTAATGGTAGTCATTATTTCATGAACCATTCTATTAGGTACTCCAAGCCTAAAAAGTAAGTTTTGGAACTACTTATGCTACATCCAATGATATTTTAAGAAAAATTCATGAGAAAATAAAAAGTAAGTACTCTAATTGACTGAGATAAGAATGAAATTACAGTGGTGGTTAAAATGTGGCCTACAGGGGCTAGGGATTTTGCTCAGTGGTTAGAGTGCTTACTTCGTAAGCACAAAGCCCTGAGTTCAATCCCCAGCACCCCCCAAAAACCCCAAAAATGTGGCCTGTGGTCACTGATATACATTGCTTTATGTAAAAGAAATCAATCTCTATTGATTCAGTTCATTCACCTGATCCACACTGAGCATCTCCTAAATACCAACTATACTATGACAAAACCACAATATTTTCTTATATTAGAACATAAATGCTTCCAATAGACCACATTTGAAGATTTATTTCATTATTGATACTCTCTAATTTATTATATATTACTTATTGACACTTCTTTGTTATCCAGTGATAATATCTCTTGGTATCCTAATTTAAAAAGACATAATCTCATACATGTTAAAATGTATCACTCCACATATTGATTATTCTTCTCTCTCTTTCTCCACTAATTTCTCCTTCTGCACTGAAAGATAAAAACAAAAAAAGCAACAGGAACAAAGCAAACCAAAATAAATATATTTTCTTTATGTAAAAAAAACTCCTTTGATTCTTGTCAACAAATTATTGTACATAAACTCATGATTAAAGAGTGTAAATTATTGGCCTTAAATTCTCATATTGCCTTTCTGATGATTCATAGATTGGACAACCATTATTCTACTAAAACTGTTCTAAAAAAGATCAGAAATAGCTGTCAATATCATTAGCAAAGGTAGTAAAGAATCCTGTACCATGAGAATCTGTGTGTTAGTTAGCTTTTTGTTTCTGTGACAAAAATACCTGAGGAGGGCAGCCTTAAGGAGGAACGATTTATCTTGAGTCATTGTTTCAATGGTTTAAAATCACGGTTGGCTGGTTCCGTTGCTGATGGTGGAGGTGAAGAAGAACATCATGATGGAAAGGTGTAGCAACATAGGGCTGCTTTAGTTCATGACAACAAGGAGCAGACAAGGGGTAGAGCCCAAGAGAAAGTGGCTGAGGACCAGATATGGTCCCCAAGGTCATGCCCCCATGACCCACTCCCTTCCAATAGGTCCTACTTCTTGTTTTCATCATCTCCCAATAATCTCATCCAATTATGATCTCATCAATGGATTCATTGACTGATGAGGTTTGAGCTCTCATGATTCAATCACTTTCCAAGTGCTTTCAGCAATCAAGCCTTTAACAGGATGAGCCTTTTGGAAGATGTATCGTAACCAATCTAGAAGAATCTGTGACCTGGAAATGTGTGATCCATTAAGTGGGAGGTAGGAAAAACAACTGAATGGAGAACACCCTAAAGTGAAATAAACAAATGATTCAGGTTAAAGGAAGTAGTAAATGATTAAATTAGAAAAAATAACTATAAAAAATAGGCTCAAGCATTATTGTGGTGAGTTCAGTCCAATTCTTGTTACTCATCAATTTAAATAATAAAGACAAAGCGAAAAAAACATTACAGGGCTGACTATATTTAGTAGTACTGTATAGAAATAGTAGAAATATCAGTATCTGATGACTACCGTTACATGACTTTAAAAAAAGAATTTCTCAGTTTTTCCTCTCTTGTCATCACTCCAGCTTAAGTTTTATACCTCCTTTTTATTAGACATAATTCATTACCTTCCTAACTAGCCTCTTTCTTCCCAATTTTTCCTCATCCAAAATATTTTCAACAATTTCATACAAGCTGACTTTCTAAATATGACCATGTCATCCTTTCTTCCAAAAAACTATTGTGTCACCTGCTTTTCAGAAGTAAAAAAAATCTAATTCTCTTAAATGATTTTCAAAGATTTGTAATTCATTTTAAATCTGCAGTTTTGTCTTGAGCTGAGGTCATATCCTTCAATATCTTCACATCCTGAGCTTATTGGTTCTCTACAAATTCTTATTCCTTTTCACCTTTGTCTAATCCTTTCTATCTATCTGAATTTCCCTCTGTTTCTCTTATGGATGAGTTATATAACACCTATCCCTCACTGACAGCTAAAATGTAGATCCTCAGGGAAGACTAGCTAGTAGAGATGCCACCAAGTATAACAAAGTACACTGGTATTAAATGCACTGAGTAATTCTGGTGAGTATTTTCAAGTGATTTTGTCTGAATCCCATTGTCTAGTTATGTTCCTGACAAATCAACAAATATATTTAAAATATTTTTGAATTAATGAGATCTTTGTCTCACAGTGTCCATAGCTGTTAGCATTTGAGCACAGCCTCAGTAGATCCACAATCATTGGTTTGGAAACTCAAGCTGTGTACTTAGGCCACATCTTTCTGAAAGACAGGCTAAAATATTAATGGGGGTCTCTTGGATTGGATCTGCAGAGGAGAGGGCAGGAAAGGGTCACAATAGATTCTAGAAAGTTTTTGAAAAATTGTATTTATCTGTTTGTACAAAGATACTGACCCAAACATGCCACAAAGTGACCACAGGTATAGAAAGATTGGAGGCTGGAGATTTAGCTCAGTGGTAGAGCGCTTGCCTTGCAAGCACAAGGCCCGGAGTTCACTCTCCCCAGCACCAATAAAAAAAAAAGAAAGAAAGAAAGAAAGAAAGAAAGAAAGAAAGAAAGAAAGAAAGAAAGAAAGAAAGAAAGAAAGAAAGAAAGATTGGAAATTATAAGGAGACAGTTACATCAAAACCATATAGTGATTTCATAAACCCTCCAAATGGGGGTCTCAAAATGAGAGGATGCTTGAACTACAGTGAAAGCCTGCGTAAAAGAAAACAGAAACTATTCTTTCCTATGCATCAGACAAGTTCCAGGCTGGAAAAAAGTGCTTCAACTCCAACTGTCCTGTGTGCCCCGGGGCTTTCTGTGACCCACACTGGAACTTCTTCAGGGTGTCATGATGAATTTTGATGATTAATACAGAATAAATGCAAGGAAGCTAGTTATGTGTTCGCACATAACTCGAATCCCAGCAATCTGGGAAGCTGAGGCAGGAGGTTGACAAGTCCAAGTCCACCTTGGGCAATTTAATACTCCTTGTAAGACCTTATTTCAAAATAAAAACGTTTAAAATACGTTCGCAAAGGTAGCTCAGTCTTCAATAGTGAAGGAAAAAACATGCAAATATTTCTAATAAAACTTCTTTCATTTTTCCCTACTGGAGAAAACCTTTAAAAAACTAATCAAAATATTTTGAGATCAATTTTTATTTTCTTCATAGAGATAATATTTTACATTCAAGAAGAAAATGTCAATGAACAGAATAAACTCATAACTTTAGAACAAAGAGTAAATTTTGAAAATTAATTTAAAGCTCTCATTTTACAGATGATAAATTTTTCTAGATACAAAAGTATTTTCCCTAGACAGCTAGAGATCCCAAAGATGGATCTTAAACCCATTGAGTCCTGCCCTTTTCCATAATTTCATCGAGCATTATGTTTAATTTAATGTGCAGTTGGACAAACTATGGCCTATCAGCCTAACGCAGCTTGCTGCCTGTTTTGATGATGTTTATTGGAATACAGCTATGCTCATTTATTTGCAATTTTTCTGTGGGTTTTTTTTATGTGACGATGACTGAGATAAGTAGTACAAAGAGAACATATGTCGCCAGATATTTCCGAAATATTTCTTATCTGAGCCAAAAATATTTCCTATCTGAATCTTTACAAAAATATTTGCCATCCTTCCATCTGAACCCTCGCACAGTCTTGTGATAAATAATCTAACACACATTTCTCTGTCCACTTCTGTTTTATTTGCCTTGCAACGGCCAGTCTCCTGCACCACCCACACTTCCCTGATAGAACATGCACCACAACAAGGGGGCAGAGTCCTCACACTGCAGCAGATATCACCGTGCTTATATCTGACATTCTTCACTTCTTATTCAAAAAACAAATGTTCCGAGGGAGATTGTTTTCAGTGCCTTTCTCAGGAGCCGAAACAGGTATTGTAAGTTGGAGAACAGGTAAACATTGTAGACATCATTACTATTGAGCCTAGTTTACATAGCTGTACCAAGAAAACTTGATACTTCAGCATATATTGCATAGGCTGACTCTGAAACTTTTGTGAAAGGTCTGCAAGGAAAGACAAACATCTTTAGTATGTATAATTTTGTGTTTATGTCTAATTAGCTGTGTGATCATATGCCACACCATGATTTTTATCTTTGTAATGAAAATGTTGTCTAGCACCCTCTGCCAAAGTTTTCTTTACCATGTAAATTGGTAAAGCTGAGCCCATTGTGTAAACCATCAGAATGATGCCATAACAAAAATCAAAAAATAAATATAGAAATAAGACCTAACTAGGTACTTTCAGATAATAGTATAATAATGATAGTTAAATTTTTAGATTTCATTTGGAGAAAAAAATGAGAACTTGAGCTTAACGATGATGATCAGATAGCAAGAAATGTTAGAATTAAGAAACTAAGTTATCTTCCAGGTCATAGAGATAAGCATGAGGACAAGCAAAATTACATGAAATACATGGGATGTGCCCTAGTCCTAATACTAAGCCAAAGTATTTTTGTGCCCTAAACTTCTCCCTAACACTCACCCTGACAGTAATCCTAACTCTAAACCTGAAGACAAAAATATAGGTGCATCCTATAGCTAACACTAAAGCTAACACCAACTAATGCAGAATAAATTTTGGTGTGCCTCACCCCTGACAGTAAAGCCAAAGTATTTTCAGGACTTAAAACTCACCTTAACTCTCCAAAAAACCCTAAAACTGACCCTTACTCTAAATCCAATGGATTGGTGGGCTCTAAACCTATCCCTAAAATATCAACCCATTCCTAACCATAACTCTAAGATTTCAAGTGTCTTAAGCCTAACACTAAAGCCAAAGTATTTTAGTGCCCTAACCTTAATCCTAACCCTCACACTCACTCTAATACTAATCCTAACCCGGAAGCCACATTTTTCCCTCGCCTGCCCCGAAGACCAAGGCTAACTCTAAAATTCAGTGTGCCCTCAACATAACCCTTAAACCATAGTATTTTGGTGCCTTAAACTTATCCCTAACTCTCATCGTAATAGTAATCCTAACCCTGGTCTGGAAGACAAAGTATTGTTGCACCCTATCCCCAACACTAAACCTAACTCTCACTAACTCAAACTCTAAGATTTTGTGTGCTTCAACACTGAGTGTAAAACTGAAGCATTTTCATGCACTAATACTAACCCTAGCACTCCAACCAACCCTAAAACTGACCCTAACCTGCATCCCAAAGAATGGTGTGCCCTAAACCTATCTCTAAAATATCAACTGTTTCTAAAACTAACTTTAAGATTTTGGGTCCCCAACCATTAACACTACAGCCAATGTATTTCGATGACATAACCTGAACCCTAACACTCACACTCACCCTAATGTAAACCCTAAACCAGAAGCCAAATTTTGCTATGCCCCACCCCTAAACCCATACTGAACTCTAAGATTAAGTGCGCCCTCAACATAACATTTAAGCCAAAGTGTTTTGGTGTCCTAAACTTAACTATAATGCTCATGAAACAGTAATCCTAACCTGAACAGTGAAAACAGTATATTGGTGCCCTACCCCTCACCCTTAGGCTACCACTAACTAATGCACTCTCTGAGTTCTGGTGTGCCTCAGTCCTGACCCTAAAGCCAAACTGTTTTTATGCCCTATCCCTAAACCTTACACTCCAACAAACCCTAAAACCGACTGTAACTCTGAATGCCAAGGATTGGTGTGCCCTAACCCTATCCCTAAAAAATCAGCCCACCCCTAACCCAACTCTATTTTAGGTGCCTAACTCGAACTCTTAACCTCACACTCTCCCTAGTACTAACCTTGATCCTGAAGTCAGATTTTGCCCTGGCCTGGCCCTGAGCCACACCAGATATTGATATTTTAAAATCTTTCCTTTCCTTCCCTCCCTCCTTCCTTCCTTTCTTCCTTTCTTCTACCACAAGCCAGGGCAGTTCATCTGGTCCCAACTGCACTCCTCATAGGCCATCATCTTTATCCTAAAATTAAATTGCCCCAATCCCTCAATGTATTTTAAATCCTCTGTCCCAAGAAAATGCCCACAATTGAATGAACGCATGCTTATTCAAACTTGATTCTAATCAAGTAGCTCCAAAATATAATCTTTCTGTTATGTCACTTCTTTGTGACTTGTTCCCTGTAAAAAACAAATGCACAGGAATTTAGTTTTCAGTTAGGAGATTCTAGTTTTCGGACGTATTTCTGGACTCAGCTAATACTAAATGTGTGATTTAATTTTGCTCACAAAATAATCTGAGTAATAATCATACGAAAGAAAAATGTTGTAAGTCGTAGTACAAATAAAAAGCAGAGATGGCTTGTTTTTCTAAAAACATCAATCTTAGAGGACCTCTCCTGGTTTCTTCTGGTCCATGGTAAGTAATTCTTATACTTTCCCTGGTGTATAATTTCTTTGTAGAGTTTGGATTTTTTTTCTTTTTTAAAGGAAACTCTCTACTGTTTTCCCTGATGTCTGTACTGATTTAGCATTTTTAGCAAAACTGTAAGAGTTCTCTTTTTTATACATTCCCTCTAATGCTTGCAATCTTCCCTTTTTGATAAGAGCCATTCTAACGTATATGCCGATTTCTCACTGTGGTTTTAACTTGCATTTTTCTGAGGATTAGTGATGTTCAACATTATAGAAATATATCTGCTGGCCATTTGTGTGTCTTATTTTAAGACAGATCTAGTCAAATTCTTTGTCCACATTTTGAGTTCTTTTGTTAATACTGATTTGGCTGTGTTCCTTATATATTTTGGAATATTAACCCTCATTATATGCATGCTTTACAAATGTTTTCTCCTGTTTTATAGATTGCGTCTTCATCTTGTTGTTGCCTTTACTCTGCAGAAACACTTTAGTTTTCTATAATCCTAACTGCCTATTTTTGCTTTTGTCACTATGCTTTTAGGGCTCATATCCAGCAATCACTGCTCCGACTAATATCAGAGATTTTTATTAATGCTTTCCTCTAGAATGTGACAGTTTCAACTCCCACATATATGACAATCAATTCATTTTGAGTTGATTTTTTTGCATATGGCATGGGATAAATGTTTAATTTCATTATAATGCATGTTACAATCAATTACAACAGGGATATCAGTTGTCTCAATGCCCTTTTTTAAAGAGTCTGTTTTTCCTCATTGTGTATTCTGACTCATTTGTCAAAAATCACTTGACCATGAATTTGTATTTGTTGGCTCTGTATTTTGTCCCATTAGTCTATGTGCCTGTTTTGACACCATCCCAAGCTGTTGTAATTACAATAGCTTGGCAGTATATTTTGAAATGTGTACTGATGGATTCAGTTTTGCTCTTTTTGTTCAAGATTCTTTTGCTAATACAGTATTTTTGTGACTCAATATAAATTTCAGATTTGTTTTTGTATTTTTGCAAAGGATTTTATTGGATTTAGATGGATATTACATTGAATCCTTAGGTCACTTTGGGTATTATGACCCTTTTAATATTAATTTTCCAATCCATAAGGATGAGGTATCTTTCCATTTGCATCTTTGCTCACTATTTTCATCATTGATTGGCAGTTTTAAGTGTACAAATCTTTGTCTTCTTTAAAGTTATATTGATGTTTAGAAATGGTTATGGTAGCTATTATAAAAATTAATTTCTTGATATATTTTAGCCTTTAATTATTTTAATAACCCTTAGTTTTACATATTCTCCTTTTATAGAGGCAATAGAAAGTTCTAATAACTAGCCAATTCACACTCCATATTTTTCAAATGCCTGAATAATAATAATACTTATTATTATTATTTTGGTGCTGGGGATCGAACTCAGGACCTTGCACTTGCTAGGCAAGCACTCTAACCACTGAGCTAAATCTCTAGACTTGCCTGAATTATTATACTAACAAGTTTTTCTACTCTACCAGAAGACCTTCCAAATCTGCCACTGGTGAATATTTAACAGTTGGTTTACTATCTTATTCTAGGGATTATTTGTTCCTCCACATTCCACTCAAGCATTTCCTTCCCCTTCCCATTTCTCAAACTTCCTAGTACTGCCTACTTTCTTTGTCAAATCCTGGCCCTATATGTTGTATTTGGGTTATCTGCAAAGCAGATGGAAAGACAGAAAGAATTTATTGAGAGAAATGCTTAGGAAAAATAAAGAGATGTAAAGAAAGAAAATTTAGACTACAAATCAAGTCTGAGAAAAAAATGTAGAGGAAAAAAATGAAAGGAACTGTGTAAAAATAGCCCTGTTAGACTTATAAAAATGGCCCTGCATTATACTTAAAAAATTTCTCCATCAAGGTCACTAAGAAAAAGTTACATATTAAATGGACTCTATATAGAGCAAAAATGAGCCTGCACTGGTCCCCTGGCAATGTGCGTGGTTGGCTGGGTAACTTGCGCCGTGCACTAGACACTGCAGATGCTGTAGAGAACCTGCAGAGAAGTTGGTAGTTGTAATTTCCCCACAGTCACCATGCCAGATTCCCTTGAAGAACATCCAAATGATGTACTTCCAGGCTACCATGACTTCTTTTTTTTAGTATGCAGAAAAGATCTTTCGTTTGAGGGAAATAGAGTTAAACTAAATTTGAAATTCAATTAGTAAAGTAGAAGTTTCTCAATTTTTCAAAACCCCTTTGTTGAGAAAAAAAATGATATACCTACAAAATTGGTTGGAAGGCCAATTAAATGTCATGGATGTAAAATCAGAAAAAAAAGGAAACATTGTACAGTATTAGTTGTGCTTAAGTAGCACACCCATAACTGTTTAGAGTCATGTTTAATTAGAGGTGTGTTTTAATAGTGACATTTCTACAAACTCATATATGTTAGATACGCAGAAAATATAAGAATAATTTAACTAGGAAGGCTATTATTGGCAAACAAGAATACAGTTGTTCATATATTTTTTAGGCAAATAGTATTCTCGAACTATCCAAGAAATGGAAAGTAGGGAAAAAAGGAATTAAATATATTCAACTTGTACTTTCTTAAATCACCATTCGAAAAATCCTTCTGAATGACTATTATTACTAGAAGTCTATCAAAAGCTCATCCAGAGTAGAGAGTCCTTTAAATCTGCAGAATGCAATGGCACATTTAGCTCCCAAGAGAACAAAGCTTCTGGACCAAGTGATAATCATGGGACCAAGGTACACAAAATGACGGCATAAACAAAAGCAGCAATGGGCTATGCATTTCTTTAGAAAGGAGCAATATACAGGCAATAAAATGTCACTGACATTAGCAGACACCAGTTGAGGTCTGGAATTTCTTCCACAACAAAATACCAGAGAGATTTAATCACATAATTTCTAAAATTATCTTTTACATAGAAAAAAGCTCTCAGTCCTACTGAAAAATACAAGCAAATCTCTTTAAATTGGCATTATTTCTAGTGCTGAAGTAACAACATAAATTTCAACATCTACCAAGAACATCTTTATTTTCAAGTCGAGAGCACATTGTATGCTATGATTTACAAAGTTAAAGATAAAAAGAGCTATTCTTTTATGAAAAGGTTTCCAATTTCATACGGAAATTACTACTATTATAATTTATTTCCAAGCAGTAAGATTGCTGTCACAAGTTATTTGAACACATTTGCCTTAAAGATGTTGTTGTTATTCCCTGGCATTTATAGAATATAAGATGTTCCTGTAACTAACACTTTAAAATGTTAGCAGCACCAGCTATTAATTACTTTGCTTAGAATGTGTGCGTGTAAATCAGCTTCTGGAGAATGATGGGCCAGAAGAGAATTAATGTTTATTGAGAGCTAACTTCATTTTGGGAGCTGTGCTAAGCACTTTATGCACATTTTCTCATTAAACCTTTAGAACAACATCGAATAGACATTATCCCAATTTTCAAGATGAGGAAACAGTAGTCCAGCAAGCCTGAATAACTTAAACAAGTCATATGGCTCTTAAATGTCACTGCTGGGGCTGGGGATTTAGCTCAGTGGTTAGAGTGCTTGTCTGGCAACCGCAAGGCCCTCAGTTCGATCCCTGGCACACACGAAAAAAAAAAAAAGTCACTGCTGGGATTGTGGTCTTGTTCATCAGTACATCACACCGCATGGTGCAGTTTTACATCAGAGTACAAACATATAATTATTCAAATGCTAATTATAAAAAGTATATTATCATGGTATATCAAATATTAATTGATAACCATATGGTTTAATATGAGTTAGACAATATGGGGACTATAAATACAGTACTCAATAGGATTCTTTTTTTAATATGGGTTTTTTATAGATTTTTATTAAAATTTATCCAAAATTATCCAAACTTACAGGCCATTACACAAGCTTACAGACCACAATACATAGTACCTTTTGCTTCTGACAGTGAACAATGTAAACAACCACATAGATGCAGCATTAAGTCACAACTACACAAAGTTACTGTAGTACCTAGTGTATGTGTCACTGTTTTAAATTTGCGTTATTGGGTCCTTGTTTTTAAGATATCATTATTCTTCTGGATTCCTATTCCCCTCCTCCCTTGCCTTGTTCTTGTTCCCTTGAACTCTTTGTCTATTAGCTTATATCTGACAATCTGCCTTTTTGTATCCATTGTTTACCCTTTGCTTTTGTTTGTATTTTGCTTCACTCAAATGTGGGATACCATATGGTATTCAAACTTATAAGTCAGGTTTATTTCACTCAACATTATATTTTCCAGGTCCATCCATTTTCCTATAAATGACTGTAGTTTGTCATTCTTTAAAATCGAATACTGTCCCATGATGTAAAGATACCACATCTTCAGTGGACACACTCATCTCTTATAAATCCGTTATGATAGAGATAACTTGCAAATTTGCAATCTATGAAAATTCTGGACATATTCAAGTGTCCCAGACTCCAAAGAATTCTTCTGCTATGTGGGGTTTTACTTAGCCAGCCATATGTAATTTTAGCTAAGTATGTGCTTATAGTCATGAAAATCTTCCTTGCTCATTGTATGGAAGAAAGCAGAGCCTCTGTTGCCATGTCAGCAAAGAAGACAAAAACTCACTGAGAGAGAAACAATAAACTGTTATAGAAAAGCCAGACAACATACTATGTTAATGTATTAATGTCCTTGCTGCATATCTGTCAAAATAATGTCAAAACTCTTCCATGTATGTTATTACATTGAATAACATAGAAAAAATGCTAATATCTTCATTTCACTATGAAATGTCAAAGACCCAAATGAAGGTGATTCCCATCAAGCTGAATTATTAACCTTATCCTGTATAATTCCATAGGTTATATGTCTGTAAATAAATTACTAAAATGACACTTTAATTGTCACGACTATAACCACTCACTTTGGTTATTGATAGAATCTAAAGACTAAAACATAAAGGACATAATGCATGACTGATTAATGACAGCAATCAGTGGAGCACACGGTCTTATGTACTGTAGCCTATAGATTTTCTGTATAATTAAAATAATGTCATAAATGCAAAATGGTATGAAGATGAAGAATTTTTTCAGGAAAGTTTGATTTTGGTAACTCTGTTACAGGATACTGCTTCTTTTCATTAGCAACTTTTTTCTATGGTTTTCACATCAATAGGTCAACATTATAAAGGCTCATTTTTGTAACAAGAAAATAAAAACAAGACTAGAAGACTAAACATTCGATAATGGAATTTCTCACCATGTAGGGCTCAGGGACAACTATTCTGCTCCATCAAATTACATGCTTTATGGCTTAATATTTCCGTAAGGAATAAAACATTATTATTTGTAGTTGGTTATTTGTGATCTTCAGAATTTAAGGCATGATAGTTCTCTAAAGTCATGTTTACATGTCAGGTTTAAAGTAGATCTTTCCAATAACCTCTTGGATAACAACTTCCATTCAAACTACTATATTAGTTTTCCTATGAAGACTAGACAAATGATAAAACAAGTCTATATATTGAGTTATCTGTTATTTTTCTACCATCATAATACTGCTGAAGATAATTTTTCTTTAAGCAGGAAAATTTATTTGTTAAGGCAAAGGGTAGTTTTGGGACATTATTTTTTATATCCTCATAGTTTATCCTAATCATGTATTGGTTAATAGTCAGTTCTCAGTACCTTTAATTGAAGTCATCAAAAAACACTATTCTCGTTCGATCCCCGGCACCACCAAAAAAAAAAAAAAAAAAAACCAAAAAAAAAAAAAAACCACACTATTCTCTAATTTTTTTTTAAACTACTACAGTTGATTTTATATTGTTTTTAGTTTTCATGTTATTGTTGCCCCCTCAGCTGACTTTGGGACCTACTTGAGGATGTTAACTAACAGAACTAATGGAGCTTTGTTTCTTGTACTTTACAATGGATATCTCTCATTTCTACTTCACTGTCTCTTGCTTGGTTTTGTTTATTGTAAAGTGTGTATTATTTTATAGTGATGACCTAAAAAACATTGACACTACTGAAATATATTTGTTATTGTTTCCTTTTTAATGCTCACAGTTTTAAAACATCAAGATGTAGACATCAAAGCATACTAATTTATCACATAAAACTGTCAATACACTGAAAACCTTAAGTCCTCGAGAGGTAATTACTGTTTTATCTATCAAAATAAAATGCTCACATGTCTTTAACCACATACTTAATGTGATATAAAGTTTTACAAGTTCCACTAAAACTCAGGTCCTATAATCTTGAATTATTTCAATATCTGTAAGTTACAGACAATCTGTTTAAAATACTCAAAGATGGGATCTCCGTGCGTGCACGCACACAAACACACACACACACACACACACACACACACACACACTTATGCTTCCATGACATTTTGTTTCGTTAAATAGAAAATTACCCGGCGAATTTCCTCTCATGTTTCTATCATACACTACAAGAGTATGACTATTGAATTCTCACCATTGCTGTAAAACTACTTCATTGAGGTGCAGTTTCCAGTTATATCATTTGAAATAAAATAAACCTCGTTTGCTAGTAACCTTGAATCTATTTCTTCATACTAAAATTCTGGTGGATATATCAAGCACATGAATAAACCTTTAGCACACAAATGTTTTCTGCAAAAGTTTGTAATAATAATAACAACAGCATCACAATGTTATCAATTTAGAACTTAAAAGAGAAATAAGACACAAAGCATTTGAGAAGAGATAGCACAAGAACTGCTTATGCTTTTGCAATCAAGAGTAAAAAAAAATGAAAAACCCATCATTAATATTCAAATTTAAATTCCCACTCTAACTTTTAAAAGATGAGTTTTTTTTTAATCTAAAGTGATTTTCTAGGGTTAAACTATAAATAATAACTCAAATTATGCTACTGATTTGAAAACTTATCCATTTCATACCTATTAATAATTCAGAGATATCACTACTATTTTACTGTAAAAATTTGTTATTCAGATATCTATTGCTGGATAACAAGACCATCTGATTCCTTAGTGGCATACATGTACAACATTATTATGCTACAGAATTCATGAGTCAGGAATTTAGATAGGGCTCAGAAGGAATGGATTGTCTAAATAGGCAATGTCCAAAGCGTCAGCTAGAAAGACTACACCTCTGAGGATCAGGATCATCCAGAGAAGCCTCTATGTTCATGGCTGTGGCAGATATTACGTATTGGCTGGGACATCAAGTACACTGACGGTCCGAACAAATACATGCGTCCTCTACTTGTGGTCTGGGCTTCATCACTGCATGGTGACTGGGTTCTAAGAGAAAGCATCTCAAGATGACCAGGTGTAGGCTGTGCCATCTTTGAGAAACTTTGGTGGATCACTTCCACTGCAGATAGATGTCCAGGAGTCAACCTAATCCCCATTTGTCACGAAGGAGGTGATAAAGTCACAATGGAAAAGAGCATGTGGGAAGGGAGACAATATTGCAATTACTCTGGAAAATACATTGTGCTCCATTTTACTAGAAAGGTGAGAGGCAACCACTGTGCTACTGGATCTTGCTTTTTAAAGATTTTTTTTCTTGTTTGTTTGATTTTGAAGCTAGAGTGAATGTTCATTTTTTAACAAAATAAATATGTTACTATCAAACTGGACAGGGCATGCCAAGTAGTGGCGAAGGGCATGAATTCTGACCCCAAATGGCTGAGTTATAGTCCTTGCACCAACATTCACTGGCAGTGTTTCAGACAACTTATCATCTGTGTACCACACGTTCCTCCTCTCAGAGATTTTGATAACATCTTATAACTCGCCATGGAGATTCAAAAATTCATTATTTGTCAAATAGTTAGTGCCTAGAACATTATAATCACAGTAATCAGGTTAATGAAAATTTTAGATTAACAACTCCAAATTAGCATAGTAAAATACTGTCAACAATTGTGGTTTTGTTGTTAAGCTCCTGACACTCTAAGTTTATTTCCTCTGTGCAAATCACTTTCCAGTGGTACAAACTGAGCATTTGGATCACAACTGGTAGTAAAGTCTACTTCTCCCCCAAAAGATATAGTTAATAAGGTAGCTAAAACACTTGCAGCTATAGAAAGCAGAGAAACAGAGCACAGTTATGTCTAGCCTGATTCTCTGATAAAATTCATAAGTATGCAGGCAGAAATAAGAAGATATCATCTATTTATTCTCCTCTAAGGTAGTGGCAAGAATTTCTCTACTGGTGAATTTGCAATTAAAATATGTTCTATCCCAGGCACAATATTCAGCTTAATCTGCTGTCTGCACTCTGCCCATGACATAAGCCTTGTGGAAATAAATGACGTTCACTTGTGCCACCATTCCTACCACATAAACTATCATTTTAAATGGGAAGAGATTAAGAAACCTCTGAACAGTGAGTCTTCTGATATTTCCAGAGTAAATAAATTGCAGCAAGAAAAATTAACTTCCTCTATCAAAGGAATGCTATCGGTAACCCTGCCTAAATTCAGAGCAATGCCATTCACGGAGCTACACACAAGCGTTATATATTACACTTAAAATTTAAAATCCTACCAAATAATATTTGGAGCAAGCATTTATTGTCAAAAGAGAAAGTAAGGAGTCTCATCTCAGTGATATATAAAAATGAAACTGAGGCATAGCCGTAAGAGAGGGAAGAATTTTTTGAAAACTTCATTCTTATGGATACAAACATGCAACAAAGCAAAAGAATAATATTTTCCAATAAAAATGTATGCTGTCTCAAAAATATTCATTCTTTTAAAAAATAAATATACATTGGGGGTTTAAAATGAGCTGGGCACTCACAAGACATTGTGAATATAATAATGTACAAAATTTTTGGTTTCCAACGTTATGGAGCACACAGTCTACTGTAAGAGTGATTGGATAATCAAATAATCATAAAAATAGGCAATGCTACTGATTTGGTGAACATGAGAAAGTAGATTTAATAGAAGGATTTTCTCTAGTGAGAGATGTAAAAGTACTAAGTAAAAATTAAGTTGAGAAGTGGGATGTGGAAGGCTTGATCTTCTTAGCAGTGTGAAAGGCATATAAGCAAAAGCTCATGACCAAGTCTTTGTTTATCCCTTCATTACTTATGACCAGAATTACTGTTTCATCTTATTTTATATCTTCAGATAAGAATGATGTCTGGGGAGGAAAGTAGAGTCTGTAAGTCAATTGCATGTTAATTTAAGTGACCTGAGTTTTGTATGGTGGCAGAACTTCAAATTTATAGTTACAGGTCTGTGTTTATGTAATCACCTAACCAGTAATAAAAACAAACAAACAAACAAATACTGAAGAAAAATAATTAATGACAATAAGTAAAACAAAGAATGAAGACCCAAAAAACCAAGTATATTCTAAACTAAGAGCGGACAGGTGTGAGGCAGTCGGGAGCCTTGAAAGGAAAGTAAATTTATGAATCAGAACTCTTTGGAGTTCAGAAAATTGAGACATAAATCAGTCTGGTTTATTTATAAAAGAAAATTTTTATATATTAGAAGGCCTATAACCAGAAAGAACTTCATACTTGACTTTATCAAGCTTGTCAAACTGGGTCTTCAAGAAACGATGTCTCCTTGTAGCTGTTTTTTCCCATATTACATTTAATCCCAGAAAACTTTCTGCAAGGTGTCAAAGATGCCTAACAAAAGATGAAGACTTGCATTTTATGGTTTACTAACTCAGAGAGAAAGGGCATGTTTCTTCCTTGATAGTATCATACAGAACTTCTGAAGTTAATTGCCCTTGGCTTGTAGTTGTCTTGTGTCTATTCTTGAATCAGTTAATAGGCCTGAGTCTGATTTACCAAACCTAACTAGCCGTATCTGAAATACGTGCACTAAAAGCGAAGTGATATTAGACACTAAATAAAAAATTCTCAGATGCTTTTACGTAAAAAAGAATCAGGAGGGGGGAGATAATTTGAGTCTATGATAAAAAAGACAAAGACGAATCTGTGGATAAAAGAGCCAAGGAGGCTTTGTTCATTCATCATCTTTTTTGTTATAAATGGAAACATAATTTTGATGTAAAATCAGGAATCATGAAAACAGAGAGCTAATTCTTCCCTTACAACTTTCTCTAAGAAATCTGTCTATATGCAAACGTATAGTATAAAATAAAAATTGAATACAATTTTACTTTCCAAAAAGATGGTTTTTCACAATTCTGCACCACACTTGAACTGTCTTTTTCTTTTTTCTACTTGGCTAACAAATCTAAAAATGGATTTTAATCATCACTCTTAATGTTCTTCCCTCGTGTATTTCTACCAGATATAAGACTTGTAGGAAATTGATAGGGAAAATGTTTTTTAAAAAAGCAAATTTAAAATATTAAATTGAGTGTGTAAGGAGAGAATCTAATCAAGAAAGCCTTCTTCAGAGTCTCATGCCCTCTCTGCTTTTTGGATTTAACCAAACAACTTCAAGCCAAGGGACAGTGGAACACAAGAGAAACTTCTGATGTAGTTCATCAAGCTCTTCACAAACACATCAACTTGGGAATCATGTTTCAGTATGGGTCTAGACCCAATAAATAGCTATAACTATCTCAAAAACACACAGGTCAGAGTTAGACAACATTTCACCAACGAATAAGAAGTGTAGAATAGGATTTGGAAACTCATAGAACCTAGATAGATGGTTTCCTACCGGGAGCCATTTTAAAAATATCAGAATCTCAAAATATTCCACCAAGAAGAGAAAATTATCAAATTATTTTTTTTTTCTGGGACCAAGACCCAATCTCAGCATGCAGCCCTTCAATGCCTCACCATTGGGTGTAATTTTCCATGAAACCACTGAACTTTTTGAAGTCAAGAGCTCCCAATTCTCACAAAAATGTTTGTATTATGAAGGGAAACGTAGATGACATGATAATAGGTAACAAGTATAAATATCAGGACTGGATAATCACAAAAGTATTTTAAATTTCTGATTTGTATTTCCTCATAACAGAAGACTTTTCATGCTGTCTATTAGAAAACCTTGATAAATTTTCAGTATCACACAAAGTTACGAAGGCTAAGAAATCCTATACCCCCAGAAGGAAGATCACAACACCCATTGGCAAAACTAATGACTTCAGTGGAAAATTATCATCCTCTGTGTTTTAGGTCAGATTTTCCTAAAACAGGAAGAAATCCAAAGCATGAATTTACTGTGGTATGACTGCAAGATGCTGCCAGTAAGGGAGAGAAATGCAAAACAAATGGAGTATCAAAGTGCTGATGCAATTGAGATAAAAGCCTCCAGTAATTTCCTAGTTGCCCTGAACCTGGAAACAAACTGTACAGAGATGTCAGGATGTGAGAGAAGTGGGTGGGAACTTTGTACTCCAGCAGGAACTAATCAGTTTATATGTGATGCCTCCAGGGAGGTATGTGGGTGAAACTAATCACGATTCTAGGAAGGGATGCAGCTATGGCTGCTTATATTTTAGCAGCTGGCGCAAGGACAGAACCAAACAATATCCAAAATACTTGATGAAAGAAAGATATGAGATAGAGAGGGAGCGTGCATGGTGTGATGTGATCTCTTGTGACAGTGTGACTGTGTGTGGGGGGCATGGTGTGGTGGGTGTGAAGCACTTGTGTATTTCACTGTCCTAGCCTTACCCTTTTTTTTTCTCATTATTCCTGCTTCTGCAACACATATACACAACCAAAAAATTCCCAACAGATTAAAACTTAAACTGCTTCATATAATAACGATGTTTTTACTCTCACGGCTTTATTCTATGGGGACATTTACAGCCTCCCATAGTGAAATCCTAACAATACCTGGAGCAGTCAAGGAGCATATTTTCCACAGATTTGTGTAATCCTTTTCCATCAAAAGCTATTAGGATTTCCCAAACTCAATCTTGCATTTTAAACCTTGTTTAACTTTCAGCTAGAAATATCAAACATTTCAGAAGCATTCTCCATAAAGAATATCAAAATAATGTCTTGTAACAAGCTGACAAGTTCATGTAAAACCTGAATTTTATACAGGGTGAAGAATAAATAATCTAAATTTCCCTCAATAAGATTTTTGTGCAAAATGATATGTTGAAATTATACTAAAATCTTCCTACTTACTAGAGATTGAAAATTCCTGAATTATACCTTATTCAATATATAAAATTTTAATCAAAATATCCTAAGTGTTCATGATTAACACTGGCTATTATCACATTTTGTTATTTTTACCTGCATTATGTGTCTTACCAAAACTAACACTTAACTCATCCATCACAATATGATTTTCACTAGGAAATTTTTACAAATTATTGTGCAGTTTGCATATTTTTTTCATATAGAATTTCTTGTGCCTAAAACATTCTCTGAAGGGAAATTATATCAGTATCTTTATTAACATAGAACCTAATTATTTCAGTGTAAGTAAATTACTCTGGCAGCTTCCACTGGATTCCTTTGAGAGGAGACTTTATGACCATTGAAAACTGTGTACAGGTAGTTTATAGGAGAGTGCACTTAGTGCCCAGGCAGAAAAGTGGGCAGCAGCACTGGCCAGAGGCAAAAGTTGATCCTTGCGCAGTCACACTGAAGTTCTTATGCACTTAAGAAGTTCATTGAGGGCTCTAAAGTTGGGAAGACTGTTAAGAATGGGCCAGAACCGAGGCAAGAAATTTGGTTTAGCCTTTGTAATCTACGTTGAGGGAATACAAATTGAGCAGGGTCAGCCACGTGGAAAGGATACGATCTTGGGTACAGCATCACTTGGAACTTTAGACAGTCCTAAGAGAGACTTACCTGGGGCATTCAGTCTACAAAACTCCAGGAAGTTGAAGAAATAAAATGTATAAGCCCTAAATGGAAGTGACTTAAATAGGCTGATCATTTAGTCATCACTACATCTGGCACGTGTTCCTTCTTTTCATGCCAATTTCTGTTTGGGGAGTGCCTATGAAGTGTATTAGTTACCTTTCTAGAGCCAATAGTTTGCAAGAGAGCAGATTTAATACAGGACATTTACGAGTTAAAGCAGTTAGCCATAAGCTAAATGCAGGAAGAGTGCTGAATGTCAGTCTATGCACCGGAGACCCGAAAGATCCGATCAAGGGCTGGGAGCCCACAGCAGTGTCCATGTACATCCATGTCTGCACTAGGAGGCTGAAGAAATTCATACTAGAACCAGAAGATGATACTCACAGCAGAGTTGAAGACTAGAGCTCCCCCAAGTAACAGCAGCCATCCTCCATGACAGCAAAGCCTCAAACTCCTTCTCTGATGAGGACAGCTGAGCTCCCTTTGGGAGAACCAGCCTCAACAGAACTCCTGTGAAACAGCCGGCCCCTATCTTCCACTCCCGTTCTCCTTTATGTTGCGTTAGCAACAGTCCTCAGGTGAATCCTCTATGCCCAGAACCCACCAACTCAGTCCAGCTGGGCCTTCCTGCTCAGACTGACTGTGTCAGTCTGCCACACAGAGCTTCTAATGGCAGTCTGATTTTGACTCAGCTCTGTGAGGCTTACAGATCAGTAGGGCCCAGGAGCAATTCTCTTTTTGCCATGTCATTCCTAGTACTGGGGATATTTTCTGAGACATAGAAGATTGCTAAACTTATATTCAATCTATGCATGAAAAATAAGGAAATATGTAATTAAATGAAATGAATTTGGAGGTTTTAATTTTTATTCCATTGATGCAGTATGATTTCGTGGTTGTTATAAGGATAATATTATAATGATGCGTGCTTTTTGTCATATGAAAATATATATGCTGAGATTCTCAAAATTGCTTCAAGACACAATGACAAACATCATAAATCTACAAAGAAGATGTAAGGATAACTTGAATTTAATTGCATATATTACTAAAATAGAAGCATTTGTTTTATATATTTATGAACAGAATTGATTTCTTCTGCCTTTGTGTAATTTAACATACTGCATTACTGATATATTTTAACATTGTGTATGTGGAGGAAAAGAAATACAAAAAGTATGCTTGAAATACTTTACTGTCCTTCAGAAGACCTGTGAGAAAGCATGGAGCAAAGTATAATAATCATGCCTTTAAAATGATTAAACAATAATGTTGCAAACTTCACAAGTGATGAAATGGTGAAATAAATTGCTGGAATTTTAATTCAGACACATTAAGATGAGTAGAATGTCTGTGAAACACCTTGACCAGTGCATTGTTCTCACACAGTAAAGCATTGTCCAAGTTCAAGATTGTTTGACTCTGGTCTGAGTTTATTCATTGCCCAGTATCTGAATGTGTATTGTAACTATGGTGCGAAGTTTACAAAATCCTTTTCTTCAGACACACATAAAAATATGATTGACTAATTCAGAGATTTAAAGGTTTTACCGGAGTCACATGGTAAAAGTAATGGCTAAATGGCTATGCTCTAGATCCTAGAGGTAGTTTTTAAACTTTTTTTGGGGGGGAGTGCTGGCGATCGAAACAGGGCCTTGCACTTGCTAGGCATGTGCTCTACCACTTGAGCTAAATCCCCAACCCCAAATCCTATGGTAGTTTTAAAATGGAAAATATTTTCCTTCTAAGTAGAAGATGTATCACTACCAAATGCAGTTAAAATTCACATAAATGGGATAATTGAAACAGTAAATCAGTTCTTCAAGTGTGTGTACATTTTTCTAAGTCAAAATGTTTGTCAAATTTAGGAATATTTTATTTTAAGTAACATTTTGCTATAGAATTTTCCAGTTAACATAGGATGAGCAGATATAAATGAAATATATTATTTCCTTAGAATTTCATTTTCACATGACAAAAAGCATACATCATTATAATATTATCCTAAGATTAATAAACACTATTATTTGTGTTTTATGGACATAAACTGAAAATAATTTCATTGTACCAGAGGTTACTTGTGGAAGAGAAACTGCCCTTGGTTCAGATGTCTGGTGTTTGTTCCTAATCTACAATCATTTAATACCATTCAATAAAGAGATTAAATCTCACTGTATTTTAAGTTTCTGTGTGTCAAATATACTACAGTATGTAACAACTTCATTTCTTTATTTGATACATTATATTTACATGATACATTACTATGTGATAGATTATATTTATCGATTTCCACCAAAATGAAGCAAAATTTTATTCTTAAACAGATTTTTATATTTATTATCCACTCAAAAAGCATAATAGCTTTCTTTTCAAAGAAACAATATTTAAAAGGCCACCTGGAATGACACAGAGTCGTAAGTTCTAAATTTACTAATTATAAGAAAAGAAATATATTTTTGTTGATAATACTTGTAAAACTTGTCAGTACCTGAATATTGTTCCATTCTGGGATTTTTTCAGTGTGCTATTGGACAGTTTTCTCTTATACAAAACTCAACAGAAAGAGTGATTTCTATTTTCCACTTTTATTTTTATAATTTTATTTTACCTTCAACATAGATTTTGTGTTTTTTTAGTTTTTTTAGTTTGAAAACAGTTGCAATTATGAAGCAGTTTCCACATTCTCCACCTAGACCTGCCCACGGTTATTATCTCCCTTCCAGTTATTACTCTAATAGGTTTCGTTTTCTCCCTGATATAGTAAATACAAATACAAAGGTAGGTGCTTTTATTGTGGGATTTTCATTATATTAAACCAGTAGAGAACACTGAACATTTCATAGCCCTTCACTCCTAATGCTTTAGCACCTATCTGTCTTGAAGAATAAGGATGTCCTACTTATATTTGTAAGCAACAACTGAGCTGTTAGATGCCAAACACCAGAATTAGACGAAAGCCCATGCCCCCTTGCAGGCTGTGAGGAAAGGTCTTTAATCTTATGGTTAAACTAGGTTAGAGTTTTCTGAAGACTGCACACACCCTCCAGGCAGTTTCAAGGAAAGAGTAAAAAGCAGAAGCCAGATCTACATGGCTAATTTCTCTTTCCAAGTCCAGTGAAGTTATGTCCTGGTTCAAACCCTTGAGAGAAATGTGTGAGAAGTGAAGCACCGCTGGAGGGTTACACACTGTACTAGAGGAAGCACACGGATAAAAACATCCGTAGCATGAAATCACCTGGCCTCCAAAAACGTATCAGACATTAACGTACTGAGTGTTTCGCGGTGCTGAGTGGGCTGATATATGAGCACATATTTCACTGGAAAAGAAAGACAAATGATCCTTAACTATGAATAAGCTACTGAGTCTCAATCTCATTCGTAATTTTAAAAAAATGTAAATCAACACTGTACTGAAATGCCATTGCTCACCAATTAGCATGGCAAGTATTTAAAATTTTTGAAAACATGTTTTTCAAATGTCAGTGGAAACATAAACACTTATACATCACTTGTGAGAATGAAGGACTTGAGCAAAATTTTATATTCAGCAAAATTGCATGAGCATGTGCCCTCTGGTTTGGCAATCTCGCGTCTAAGAATTTATTCCAAAGGTACACTGCACAAAGCACCACTGTCAACAAAACTCCCCACAAAACAACAACCAGAGATCCCAGAAAGACTTATTTACTATTTACAAGTCTACTAATCTCAGCATTATTTATGTTAGGTCATATCCAAAAATTCATAAAACTAAGTACTTCAGTTGAAAAAGGAATGACAAATATATCCACATCCTGTTACGAAGTGATCTCCTAGATACACTGTCAAATGAAAGATGGAGAAGGGGAAAAGTCTGGGAACTACACTATAGTAGTATTTATTTTAAAAAAGCAATATCAGTAAAAGCAAAAAACCAAAAGGTGAAAATTGGAAGAGTGATGTACATTAACTGCCAGACTGCTCTGAATATATCTTCCTTTTAGATATAAATCTAGAAAAAGTTTTTAATAAAGTAATCATTAATGAGACACACTGTACAGACTAAAAGTACTAAAAATCACTTTTCTGCTTATAGTAATCTTATAATAATCTTTTCTGCTTATAATAACCCTACGACAGGGTTGTTAACACCATGAGACACTTGTTTACATTATAAACTAATGCATATGACTAATGATTTTGAGATCCGGGATTTATATGTGAATGCACACAGGAACAGACATAAGATTAATGAGGTTAAGTACACACCCTCTAAAACTAAATCTAAAGTGAAAATATCAAGAATTGGTAGTTGAAAAAAACCCATGATATGTTTGGATCGTGTGCACTATATAGCCAAGAAACAATGACCAAACCTGATTTGGCAATAATGAGAATCGATACTGTGTATGTAGTACTTACTATGTGCCAAACATTTTAAGTGTTTTCGTTTATCTAATCATTTAATATTCACATAGTAGCATTACTAGATTTATTTTATTTATGAAGAAAACATGATGCAGATAGGTTGAGTAGTTTACTCAAGGTCGCATGCAAAGTAGTGGTACCCTTAGGCTCTAAATCTGGGCAGCGTGAATTGTGAACAAAGCCTCTTAATCAACATGCTGTACTGTCACCAGCTCAGTTCAATCATACTTCTATGAGAGGTCACTGATACTATAGCTGTCATACGGAATATCCATCATTCAGAAAAGAATGTTCAGAACCATAGAAATGATTTAACCTGGGGTCGTGTGTAAAATAACACAGCTCTTGCTGACAAGTTTTTATTCGTTTCCGATACTCTCCTCCCATACAAATACTTCCTTTCCCTTCTATGAGTATAAAACACATATTGTTTAATTGAATGAAAATTTCCAGACCAGTGAAATGCTTAGAATTTAAATCACTTAAATTAGTACAATAAATTTCTACACTACAGGTTCAACAGCCTATCAACTATCACCAAGTAAGAAACTGGCAGAACTGGGATTTGAATCCATCTCCCTCAACTATCAAATTTTGTGTTTAAATACTCCAGCACTCATTCACAACTATGGCCCAGTTACACAATCCCTTTAACCCTCCATCTGTTTGCTTTCTCATTGTTAGAAACAGGAATAATAAACTCAACCCAAAAGACTTTTGAGAACATAATGACAGCAATAGCACATTTAATATGTATTTTCCCTTTTACCACAGTTTGGTGTCTAATTGTCCATCCACATTTTATGTTTTCGTTTGTATTGATAATAATAATGATGGTTAGAGTAATGGAGTTTGAAAAGGGACAAAGAAGAGAAGGCAGAGAAAAGGAAAAGATCATACCCTTCTTTGTCTATTACTTCTGCAAGAAGAAAGACAATCTTTTAAAAAAGGTTTTATATATTTATTTATTGAAAAACTCATTAGTGCAGATCGCAGAATAAGAAAAATCAGATTCCTAATTACACAACTGTCCAGACTGTGGTGCCATTTTTAGCCTGATATGGTAAGAAGATCGTGACCTTTACGTAGCATGAAGGTGTATGCAATTTTGTAAAATTCTTGAGACCCAGCTGGCTTCTCTTCCAATGTCCCCGCATAGAGCTATACCTAATTTTACCACTAGCTTTCTCACAAATCCACTGAAGAATGGCATGATTTTCCTTTTGTTTCTTGACCGAGAATCGCTTTATCCTAAAAGTCTTGTGAGAAGACATTGGAGGAACAGAGTCACGGGGTCATCATGGTGGCCATATTGGGGAAACTCAGAAGAAGGGGAACTGTTTTTTTTAAATTTTTGGTACTGAACAGAAAATATACATGAGGCTTCTAAATGTCAAATGTAAAAAATCATGAAACTGATAAAATATATATGTAATTTACTTGTTAAAAAATGAGAACTTGCATGCATTTGCCTTCCTTCAGAGAATATGGTAATTTCATTTATTTTTTCAGTCCATTGTGACGAGAGTCACTAATTACATTTAGCATATTTTATTGGAAGAAGACACAAGATTTAGTATATTTTATTCTCTGTATTGTCATAACATTATTGTTGCAAAGTCAGCTTCTAGTGCACAAAGACTCTCAAGAAGAAACTTTTACAAAGTTGTTAAATGATTTTTGTCTCAAGTATTCTTTTGTAGCTTGAACTAGCCAAATTTTATACATTTAATAAGTAAATATTCATGAAATGATTACTACTTACTTTGGAAATAAAGTTTGAGTGGGTGAGTAAATTGACTGTAAGATTTTCCAGCTCTTTTCTATCCTTGGAGAGTAACTGGTTCAACTATTTTCTAAACTGCATGTTTCATTTGTACCCTTTTTGATAATTACCTTGTTACTGCCCATGATAGGGAAAACTAGTTGAAATGGATACAATCCAGTACTTATGTAACACAATCCTAATTGTTCCCAAGAGTATATTGAAGCTACTGGTTTTCTAAGGAACATTAATGTCACTTTTCTATAGTGTGCAATATTCTTTCCAAGAATATGCATCTTCTAGCAGCTTTAGTAACAAATTATGTATAGTGATAATTTTATCTGTAAAATAGTAAATTTGACTGAAAAGTCATGGCAAATGTGAAAGTCTCGTGTCGCTAATATACCTCAGTAATCATAAGATTATTATTTTCTATTATTTAATTTAAGAACCCATTACAGTAGAGATGTATATGATGCAGATCTTTCTTTATATAATTAATATACCTGAAGCATTTCAGAGAAATAGAAAATAATCTAACCGTGCCACTGATGTACAAATTGGTAACATGGAATTTTCTTGGCACCTTTACAAGTCCATATGATATGAGGTTTAGCCATTTAGTCCATTTTAGTAATACCATTCTATAAATCAATAATCGATTCCTGACTGACATTTAGAAACCAAACAATAAATTACATGAAGATTTTCTTCAGCTAAGGACTTGATCATTAAAAGATTAATTTGATCGTCATTGAGCCATACCATAGAATAAAGAAATAATTGGAATAAAGAGATAGCATAATTATATAAAACATATTAGAAATAATCTGAAATATGTTTCTTATAGTAACTTCGAAGCCTTCCACATTAAGTAATAAAAGGAACAATCATTTGTCGCCTCGGAAAATAACACTAGCACTGTTCCACCCATGTCTTTTTCTGCAATCTGTCTCTTGACTTTGTGTTTATTCTGCAGGAATGTATTACAGATTGCAATGGATTTTTGAATTCTGTATATACTTGGTAAATATTTTAAATTTCATACTGAATGTGATCTGCCTCTGCCTGTACCTTTACTGGAGTAAATAACAAAGTAAATGGGCAATTTCATACTGGTCTATGGTTAAGAGATTAGTTCTGGCTCATTTACTTGGGGATGAATCAAAGTTAAAGAAATTCACATTGACTGATAAGGAATTTTGAAGTCTCAGGTTAGCTCTGTAAAATAAAGGAATTTATAGACCGTTTAATTTGCAATTAAGAAGTTGCAAATTATTGTACATGCTAACTGGCTTTAACCTGAAATCCAACATGACCAGTTGAATAAGGCAAGCTCGGAGTTGGGTTGTTAAATTAAAAGCACAAACTCTGCAACTAGATGGCTTAGTTTAAAATCAAGTTCCCCCGCTTAATAGTCACATACATCAGGAAAAAATTACTGAGTATCTATATACCTCAGTCTCCTTCTCTCTAAAAGAGGAATGATCTCAGTGCTTGCACCACTGGATTGTTGCTAGGATCAAGTCTGTTAATACACCGAAAGAGTGTACAGCAGTGTCTGGTGGACTGCACAGAATAAGGAGCCAATATGGGGACCACTATGTTTTTCAGTGTTCATTTCAGGAAGATAAATCATTTTTTGGCATCTCAAACACAAAGGAACCTACTAGAAGGAATCAGGTATTTACAAGTTTGTTGAAAAGGCTCGAAGTATGAAAATAAAGAGGGTATCACAAGAGATTTAGGTCACATCACAGAAAAATTCTGTTGGAAAGTTTAGAATGTGCTTCTGCCACCCAGAATTCGAAAATATTTAAGGATTCACTTTCAGAGTCATAGTTAAATAGCAGCAGTTAAACAGCACAAACAGCAGCAGTCGGGCAATAAAAATCAAGCCTAGAGTCTTGTAAGCCATGATGAAAATCTTGGTCAGCTGGAGCCTGCAGCAGCGTTAGCATTGCCATCGCTAGAAGAATACCATCTGATTCATTTCCACATTTAAATACTGTTCATATGCTGGGCATTGGCAGAAAGTAAACTGCACCCAGTAAATGGCACACAAACTTGGGAAAAATATTTGTCGTCTAGCCCCTGTGATATCAAGATAGCCTTGCAAATAAGTATGTACTCAGGTCACCCATAAAAACACCTAGCTGTTTGCCAACTCATTTGTGCACTCTCCTAGAAAAAGAAAGCTTCAGATTGAAGAAGAAACCTAGTCTCTCTGAAATTGTGAGCCAAAATGGAGAAAACAAATATTACAGTGGTACCTCAGTTCATGAATGTAATTTGTTCTGTGATTCTGGAAAAAAATCTTACAGTTTCTGATAAAACAATTTCTTTGTTAGTGTGTTTGATGGTATTAGTCACCTTGCAATACCAACAATCTACAGTATCTACATAGCTATCTGGCATAGAATGATAAACATTTATTTCTTAAACACCTCACAGACTGTGGTAGATGTATGTATGTCTCATGCCATTGGCCAAACCAGATTTCAAAGATAATCACAATGCCAATGGGTCATAGATGTATAGTGAGTATTTTAGATAAGATACGGCAAGACACCTGTCAATAGATAAGGTTGGATAATCCTTTTATAGGAAGCAGAAACTTATATTTGGGAATGTTAATGCAAACTGCATAGTTAATTTTTAACATACTTTAAAACAGAATTCACATATATAAACATACTCAATTATTTTTACCAGGAAAATGTGCTGACATGATATTAACATGCTTTCCCTTTGATGGGAAAATTTGCAATTTTTTCTCTTTTATTGCTCTATGTATTACTAAATTTCTTAAAATACACAAGTATTTTTATAAACTGAAAATGAATGCAATTTAAACAGTGTAATCATTTAATAGATTTCAAGAGATTTCTGATTACAGGTAATCTATGATATTTTTCATTTCATTGGCCATCAAGAACTATTTTCACTAAAGGTAAATATTGCTTCTTCCTTCAGATCAATAAATCATGATCCATTCCTCAAGAGAAGTCAATAACTACTTTATTGTTTCTCTAGACTCAAAATGGGAAATTTGATGAATGTCTTTAAATTTTTTTCAATGTTCTGATGGGATGTTCTTTAGCATCAACCACAGCTGCTGAAAAGTTGAGTAATTAATCATGAGATAGATCCTTATCTCTTGAAAATAATAAGTGGTAAAGAGATGAACTGCTCCATTTTCTTCTTTAATAAACTAACACAAGAAAGGAACTTAACTCTTTTAAAGGTTTTTGTTACACTAAACTGTAACCTTCTAATGATTTCTTGAAATCTGTTATATAGAACTTATTTTAATATTATCTTCATTTTACTCTTATTTGATTAGTATAGCACCAAGAGTTCCTCTGTGGTGGCGGGGCACTAAGTAAAGCAAGTATTTATAGTCTGTCTCTGTTCTGATTGCAAAAGCTTTCAACAAGGGAAAATAAAAACACTTGCACACATATACAGCTGCACACAAAGCCACTTTAAGATGAGGATTACTTTTTCTAGAAATGATGTTACAAAATAATAATGCACAGACAGACTAGATTAGAAAAAAACAGAGCTGATCATGATTAGTTTGATATTTATTCTTACAATATGTATTATATTTGTTAAAAAATAGTTTAAGTTTTGCTTGAGAGGATTAATTACAAAAATTGACCTTAATTTAAATTTCCTTATGTTAAATTTAATTGATAAATATAAGGCTTTTTAAAGTTCCTTTAAAAAGGAACTTTTTTATTTAATAGGATTTTTAAAATTAAGTGTATAAGTGCTTTAAAGTTTTTAACAAAGTTTTAAAATTCCTTAAGTCTTTCTCATATCCTGCTCATGAATTTATCTGTAGTTGGTTTTGTTATTGCTAGGCCTAGAAGGCCACTGAATATAGGAATTAGAGGGCTGTCTCACATTAGAATGTGTGTTACTGATAGCCAAAAAGAGTATGTCACTTTAGGAATGTGTATTCTTCAGTGTATGCTTGTAACCCAAACACATGCCATACTGGACCTTGATTTTACTACTTAGGTGATACCCTGCTGTTCTTTTCCTAGGTAACTGAGTTTCCTGAATTTAGCTAAAACACAAGCTCTTCTGAGTTCCTGTGGCTGATAAATGTCCTTCCAAAGCATATTCTAGGAGTGCTTCTATGTGTTTTTATGTGTTCACTTAGCCCCTGTAACTTGTTTATCAAACATTTTTCGAGCTTATTATTATCAACATTTCACTGATCGTTAACTTTTTTCCTAGCCCATTAAGAATAAAAGCTGTCTCCAGAATATAAGTGTGTAATGTTTGTCTTTCAATCTAAAATATTCAATACTTTTCCTTAAAGACAATGAGCTTTCAATAGATGACTGGTGAATGTTGTTAGAATGATTTAGGTTGTGTTTCAAGGTTAGGAGGCAATGTAATTTAGATTTTATAAGCATAGGCAATCCACATTGCCTAGGCTTCATACCCAGATCTGCTACTTATTAGTCATGGAAACTTAAGACATTTATTTAATATTTCAGAAATTACTTTCTACATCTATAAAATAAATTTTATATTATGAGAGTATTATAAATTAAATCAGTAAACATATGTAAAACAACTAAATCATTGTGTGGAACATAATAAACTTTATAGTATATGGATACATTTATTAATAGCATTTCAAATTTTTAAAATTTTTACAGTCTAAAAGGGCAAGGTAAACCTACACAATCCAAGCATGAAACAGAATACTTTTAATTTCTGAAACACTATACTTGCATGTACATTCAACATTTTTATTATTTTTTCAAATTATCTTCTGCCTAATTCAAACTTACCAGAGTTATTGTATTTAACCAGCTGCAGATAGATCATTCATTAATCAATTTGTTAAGTACTTCTAAAATGCCTGTATGCTCCAATTATTATTACATACTTTAAGCAGAAGGAAAAAGACAGCTAAATTTCATGCTCTAATGGAGCTTATTGGTGAAAGTCAATAGAAATAAAATAAATAAATACTTAAGAAAATGCCAGATAGCAATGGGTGTGAAGTAGGAAATTAAAATAGAATAATGAGACCGAGATTACCAGGGTCCCTACTTGAGTTTGAGGTGTGAAGGAAAGAGTCTTACGCTGAAAACAACATTCACCAAAGATACGAATGGCAAGAAGGCTCTATCTTGTAAAAGTAAAGCAGAAGTATATTCTAAGCAGAGAAGAGTTGTGTTAAGACCTAACAAGGGGAACAAACTTCCCATAGTTAAGGAACCAAAAGTACTGCAATAATTTTGGCACATAATAAGTGATGGTGATGGTGTTTAAATTGAGGATTGAATGTTTATGTTTAACAGGAGGTAGTATACATGTGGATTTGAAAGATTTTGACAATCAAAGTGAAAAAAAGGTTAAAGTTTGTTGTTGTTTTGTTTTAGTGTTCATTTAGTATTGGCATGGTTTGATTTCATTTTTAGGCATTATTTAGGTGATGGCCCGTGCCATGCTACTTACAATGGAAATACAAGGCAAAAAGGAAGAAAGCTAGTGGAATGACTCATATTATTATCTTGCCAAGAAATCAAGGCAACCTGGATTATGGAACAGTAGTTGGAATGCTAAGAAGTACATGGACATACATACACTTGAGGTGGATCTACATTACTCGTTCATAGGTTAGAAATAAGAATGAAAGTAAAAGAGTATAACAGAGTTAAACTAGTGATTTTTGGCTTAAACTATAGGGTAGATAGTGACATTCTTAGACTGTGTAGCTAAAAATCTAATGAAAGATGAGGACTTAAAATACAGACTTAGAAATAGGACCCAGGTCTAATATTTATAAGTGGCACCCATCAACATATGTATTTGGTGCCTATGTTGTAGTCAAAAATACTATTATTAATATCTACTTTCATTTATATATGTTCTAATTTTATGTAAAATACTTGTCTGTTGTTGGTGTCTAAGAGTGTCAACGTAACACCAAACGTTATTCTTCTTTTATATTCAAGAACATCATATGAAAGCAGGTATACTTCAATTTTGGATATTTTTTTCACTATGACATTTTATCAATAGTCATCTGGCAGCCGAGCCTTTCCAGATATGAGGAGGAAATAGATAACTCTAAAGTTACTTGTGACAGGTACTGTATTGAATTGATTAATGAGCCCATCCCGCTTCTCAGTTCACCATGAGCATTCATTCATCATCACGGATTGCCATTAAGATTACTAAAAATTCCACATAAGAATGTTTATATGTAAGTTCAATGACAAACTCCAGTTTTGCAGGTGTATAATGCGAAATACAATTTCACTATACCGAGAAACTACCTGATTTAATTTTCACATATTCTCAAAATTAGATAATAAAATATCTAACTCATTTTTCTCATTAGCATGCCATATAAAGATGCACTTTCTCCAAATCTAGAAATAAGAAAATGGCCTATTTTGATATCATTTAAGTTGCTCATTTGTAATAAAAATAAGACTAGCATTTGAGCTAATCACATTTTACTCCATATATTATTCATTTGCTAGTAATTGCTATCATCTGGAGATTCCTTAGGAAGAAATAAGGAAAACCATGTTGAGAGAGAATTGGAAAAGAGAAAGTATTTTGAAATAGGAAATTAAAGAAATAGAAAGAGTTGAGAGTACGCAGACGCATAGACGTTGAGGTGATTTTAGATAATAAGTTGTTTCTGAGGGAGGTTTTTGGAAGAATGCAATATGCATACTAGAGAAAGCTGGAAGAGTTGATTGGGAATTAGTATTGAGGAAAAATAGTGATAATAAAAAAACTTTCCTGTGGTAGTCCCTAAGCTTTGTGTTATCAACTTTATTTAAAAACAAAATACTTGGGCTTCAAAGCCTGGGAGATTTACATAAAGTGGTCGTTCCACCTATTAAACTCACTTATCCAGCTGGGTAGCGATCATGGAATTTGTCCATGTCAGGAGGAGCAAAATGATCTATGTCTGGACATACACAATTTGAGTGCATTACTATGTTTAATTTTAAAACATTAACATGTTGTTTATGAATATATTGGACAGTTATACTTAGGTAAATACTAATACTCTATTTTGACTCCTTGATCATATCCACAATGGTGTGGTTTAAAAATGCTATAATCTAAGAAGGAAGTAGTTCCTTTGTATACAGCTTCCTTTGGAGATAGTGTTTTTCATGAAGCCATCTCTCTGTGCATTGGAATCCAAGTCTGTTTGCTTCAGAACAGAGGTGGGGATTGTAGGGGGTATAAAAATTAACTGCTAGTTTCTGAGCACTAGCACTAACACCACAATGAAACTCAAACTGTTTAATTTTTGGCAGCTGAATAGACAGTTGCCAGTAAGTGATCCTCATTTTTCCTGACACTCCATTTATGACTCTGTTCTTATCAACTACCACTGTGAATTTATAATTGCTAACAAAGCATTCCAGTACATTGCCAGATTTAAATGGATTTCATGGCACACTGATGCAATTATATGCCTTTTCTTCAAAGGCTAAATGTGTGTCAGCTCCACAATGCACCACATGGAACAGACGGCAATATTTGACGGGCTGGTCTCCTAAGTTAGTGAATAGTGCCATTCTGCTCTCAGTTACGTCTGCTTAGATTGGGAAAACTAATTTACAGTGAGGAAGAGACAAAGAACTTCTATTCTGCCCATTTAATTTCCTATCACAGCTTCAACAAGTCACACAATCCTTTTGAGTCTAGTGCAACACTAAACATACTGATTTTAGGCAAGTCTCACGAACACTCGTACTTATCTGACTTTCATAATTTATAACAAGAGATGGTGGGGCTTCAAGTCTCCATTACAGGAACCAACTTATGATTTGTCAGTACTAAAGGTGAAGGAGTCCTGCCAGTGTATCAGAAAAGAACCAGTAAGACAAAGAGCTCGAGCAATTATGTGCTATCCACAGGATATAATATACAGGTTGCTACATTAACTGAAAAAATTTGAGAGCTAATTGTGTCTAGAGAAGGCTATAACAGCATTGTTCAACTATATATACATAAAATCTCAGAAACAGGACCAGAGACAAGTACTTGAGACAATTTGTCCAAACTAGTTTCATGATTTGCTCTTCTCTTAGGCAGTATCATTTTCTTGTTCATTATTTCAGGGTTCATCAGAGCCACAAATTAAAGTGTTATTACTTGCATACATTACTCTCAAGTTAACTTTGATGTTAAGCTGGGATTCCTCATGCCATTATCATTGCAAGAAAAAAGGTCAAATTTCTTCCTCCATCCATCCCCAGGGAAGTAGCACAAAATAGAAAGCTCACATTTAACTGGGCACAAGGATCCCCACTGTTCCTGATGGTTTCTGACAGCAGACCACCAGCTGCTTGGAAGGATGCAAAAGGAAATTTCCCCATTTTGCTTTTTCATTAAACTTGGAAATGTAGCTATAGCAGAACCCTAGTAAATAGCTCCAATTTGTACCAATAAGGAGATAATGAACACATTTAAACACAGGTATGTTTTAAAAGCTCTGTCTTAAAAAAAAAAAAAAAAAAGCTCTGTCAACATACCTGTGCAAATAGAGAATATCTAAAACTTAAATTATTTATAGTTAGTGTCATTTTTTTTCTGCTCTGGCTTAAAATACCCTCCCCTGAATTATAACCATTAGCAGAGATTGCAGTGATGTATTGTACGAGCTAAGTCATCTCCCTCATTACGCCATAAAAGACAGAAATTTAACGTATGTCTGAGATCAGAAAAGATCTCTCTAAAACAAAGAGAGAAAAATCTGTTTTTTTAAATTTATCTTTCACAGAAGATCATATTTTGTGATAGATACTAACAAGCCATTTGTTGGATTGAACTATTGTAACAGAATTTTTATATCATTAACATTTCCCAGTAGACTCTTACTTAACAATTAAAGTCCAATATGAGAATAAAGAAGGAAATTACTGTTTCTCCAGCTGCTTTCAAAGATATTTTGTGAAAACTGTTAGGTATTTTTTTTCCCCTCATGTTATATTAGACTTGAGAGGGAGTTTTCTTGTCTCCCACTCCAACATTTTTCCAACTTGACAATGTCTAAAGGAATAGTCTACTTATGAATTTACTATTTCAGAATATCCAATCCAGTTTAAATTTCATTCTTCTATCCAATTCTATAGAAAGCTTCTTCCTTGACCCATATTCCTACTCCAAGTCAGATCTGTCATATACATACATATTTCATATTCCAAAGCATTAAAACTGTCAAATAAGTAATAGATAAGCTATTAACTATCATCTGTTTAAATTGGTAGCAAAGAGCAGCTTCTTCATATGTACTAATTTTTACTTTGTATCTAGGGTATGCCTCACTCATACCATAGTCAAGTTTGAACAATGTATTTAATTTGTGTGTATAGAGTACTTTAAACTTTAAAATGTTAGAATATAGTGTAAGCAAAATGATGAAAATTAGAAGGGATTGTGCTGCTATAAACATGGGCATACACACATCACTATTTAACAATGACTAACCCTTTTAAGAATGTATCCAATTTTTGAATTGGGTCTTTAAATTTGGGGGGGTTGATTTTTTTGAGTTCTTTATATATTCTAGATGTTAGACCTTTGTCTGAGGGACAGCTGGCAAAAATGTTTTCCCAGTCTGTGGGTTTTCGCCCTGCTCTATTGGTGATTTCTTTTGCTGTGCAAAAGCCTTTTAATAGGATTTGGTCCCAAGAATTGATTCTTTGTATTGTTTCTTGTGCAGACTGGGTTCTGTTGATAAATTATTTTCCTACATCTATGTCTTCAAGAGTTCTTCCTATTCTATCTTCCAGTAGATTTAGTGTTTCTGTTTTAATGTTTAGATCTTTAATCCACTTTGATTTTAGCTTAGTACATGGTGAGAGACGTGTATCTAGTTTCAGTTTCTGGCATGTAGCAAGCCAATTTTTCCAGCACCCTGCATTAAAGAGACTATCTTTCTTCCAGTAAGGATATTTGGCTCCTTTGTTGAAGATGAGGTATTTGAATGTGTTTAGAGTTGTTTCTGTATCTTCTAACCTGTTCCACTGGTCCCCGGGTCTGTCTTTGTGCCTGTGCCATGCTGGGTTTTGTTTTTTTGTCTTTTTGTGTTTCTTTTTGTTTGTTTGTTTGTTTGTTTGTTTGTTTTTGCCATGGTGTTTTTATCACAGTTGCTTTATAGTATAATTTCAGTAAGGGATTGTGATGCTGCCTGCCTTATTTCAGTTGCCCAGGATTGTTTTTGCTGGTCTTGGTCTCTTCTGGCTCCAGATGAATTTCATGATTGCTTTCTCTAATTCTGTGAAGTATGTTATTGGTATTTTGATTGGAATTGCATTAAATCAAATGCCCAACAACTAATGAATGGCTAAAGAAGATGTGGTTTTTCTACACAATGGAATACTACTCTGCCATAAAAAAAGATAAACTGAAGACATTTGTAGGTAAATGGATGCACCTTGAGAACACACTCTTCACTGAAATAAATCAGACACTCATCAGTGCACATCAAGCTGTGTCTCTGATATAAGAAGCCATAAGTGTAAATAAGGACAAAGAGGTATAATAGATACTATGTAAAAAAAAAGTATTCAAAAGAGAGGAGAACTAGATAGGGAAAGGGGGAAAAGTAGGAAGGGAAAAGGAAAAGAAAGGAGAAAGGGAAAAATGTAAATAATTCTGTTGCAAATAGGGAAGGGTGGGGGAACAGAAGGAAGGAGAGGGAAAGTGGGGGGAAAAACAAGATATACCATGTACAGGTACAAAATAACCATGTTGAATACGATCATTATGTATACAATGTACTATAACATGTTCTTGGTAAAAAAATAAATAAATTAAATAATAAATTACTTTTAATTAAAAAAAGAATGTATCTAAGATTTTCACTGGGTCAAGTGGGATTTGTTCTTTAAAAAATTATTATTATATGTTTTAAATACATAGTGATTACATTCTCCTCTCTCTCTTTCCCCAGATCCCCTTTCTATCTCTATAAATCTATATACTTGTTTCTTAACATGACTTTTTGATTTTGAACTTTACATTACTTATGTTTCAGGTCTCTCAGAGAAACAGGTAATATTTATTCTTTTGTGACTGGCTTATTTCACTTAGTATTATGATCTCGAGATCCATCTACTTTCCTACACTTGACTCAAATTTATCTTTCTTCATGATTGAAAGATAATACTCCAGTATGCACAGTATACCACATTTTCTTAACCCATCTGTCTGTTGATGGGCTTACAAGCCACTTTGATTATTTAACACTTCTGAGTTGTGCTGATATAAACAGAGGTATGCGTGGATCACTGTCACATGGGACTTTAGCTCTAATGGAATTTCAACTTTTAATCCTTTAATGAATTTCTGTAGTAGTTGTACTAGTTTACATTCCCACTAACAATGCCTAAAACAAATGTAAATATTATGTATCACAAACATAATAATTCTAAAATGGGACGTAATAGGATGACTTAGTCTCACATACACCATCTCTTTTATTATCACTGCCAAGTTCCATTTGCAAAATTACTATAAACAATTTTTTCATGTACTGTTTCATAGAAAAAATAGGTATATCATACTATATATATGTACATATATACATATATACAATCAAAAAGGTATTTATATAAATATGAAAACATAAAAATTGCTTTACATCTTTTTTCTTACACTTCTGCATATTCATGTATTTTGATCTCCATTCTTTTTAATAGCTGTATATATTTCACTATGTGATATACTTATTTATTAAAAAGGATTTTTAATTATTTCTTCTTTTTGGTTACTTATGGGTAGTCTTAAATTTACATAAAAAGTAGAGAGTATATGGTAGTTTATTGTGTTTTGATAGGGATGCCTCCTAATCATGGCTTGTATTTTCATTCTCTTAACAGTACCTTTCAGAGTACAGAAGCTTTACATTGAATGAAGTCCAATTGTTAGTCTAATTGTATTCTCTACACTTTCACCTTCATAAATTGAAATCCTAACAGCCAATACTTCAAAATGTGATAGTGCTTAGAAACAAGGTCTTTATTTTACTAAGTTAAAATGAAATCATTATGGTTGGTCCTTATATTAAGTGAAAATGTGGACTGAAATGTATACAGAAGGAATACTATATGAAGCTGCTGGTACAAAACCACTAATTGCAAGCCAAGAAGACAGGCCCAGGACAGGTCCTTCTCAGTGATCTTCAGAAAGGACTAACATTCCTGTGCTTTGGATTTAGATTCCAGTACTGTGAAAAAATCGTTTTCTGAAATTTAAACCGTCCAGTCCACAAATCCTTGTTAAGGTTTCCCCAGCAAGAAATATATAAATTTACCATTTTTTTTTTTTTATGAATCTTTCTCTTTTGGTGTTGTATTTACAGACTTCAGAAAAACCAAAGTCAGCTAGATTTTTCCCAAGTTTTTGTTTTGTTTTGTTTTGCTGTGTTTGTTCTTACTGTCATAATACTGCAAAATTCCTTTTTTTTTTTTTTAATGTCCTTTCTGGCAGTTAAAGTTTAAGATTAAAGGATATGCTATTTCTGCCAAATACTTTCCATATACTCTATCAAAAGTTTACAATAATTTAGGATTCTGCCAATACTTTAAATACCTGTTGCTCTTTACTCAAGTCAGCACTGAGTATCTTTCAAATATATTATTCATTGTCAATCTCATAGGTTAAATAATATTTCATTGTGGTTACATTTTCTTATATATGAGTAGATCTAAAACTTAAAAAATACTTACTGATCATTTAAATTCCTTTTAAAATTAAGCATCTGTTTATATCTTACTTTTCTTGTAATTTCAATGCTTTTTAGTGATTATTTTCCTTTCTAATTCATATTTTAATTTTATTTTTTATTAAAACCTGAAAGCAAAACTGAATTATGACCATAATTATCTTTTGAAAATATCTTGTTTTAAAAGAAAATGAATTTTCTGTATTTCAGATGCATTATTTCACATATGTAAATTAGACCAAGATTAATATTTCTCATAACTCTAATGCTTTTAGATTTATTTTAAACTTAACATTTGCTGAGAGAAATACATTAAAATTTCCACAGTTGTGGGGGACATCTCATTGTAGATCATCTTTTGGTGGTGCTTACCAGAAAATGTCTTTAATTTCAGTCTTCATTTTATCAACTTTATACTTCTAGGTTGACAGGCTTTTCTTTGTCTAGCAATTTGAATACTTTACTTTGCATACCAAAGCCACCAAGGCCTTTGAACCTGAAGCTTCTCCAGACTTCTGTTCTAATTCAGATATACCCAGGAGTGATGCTTTGAAATTACTTAACATCAGATTAATTGTTTTACCCATGTCAAAGATTCTCAATTTTGCCTCCTAAGTTGCCAAGACTTGTGCTGTTGCTCCTTCGTACTAGATTGAATGACTTGTAGAACTGCAGCTATTTGATCATTTTCAGTGTGTAGAAAAGGCTATTTTGACTTGCTTCTACCTACTATATGAGTTTTTGTTTGTTTGTTTTCCCTACCTCAAAGATCAACTCGTTTACATGAGATGTACTTGACAATGTTTTTAAAAAGTTCTCCCTTCTAGAAACGTGTTTCCTTTACCTGATAATTTACTTTCAGTAATAAAAATAGTATTTTTAAATATTCCCTCTCTACATTCCATTATCTACTTTGAGATTTTCAGTTAAATGAGTCTTAGAACATCTTCTGTCCTCTATGTATTGTCTTTTTTCTTTCCTGTTTTTAATACTTTGTCTCATTATGTTGTATTTTCCGTAGTTTTTATTCAAATCTATCTTCCAAGTTATAAATTGCTCTTTGGTTATATATATTCTGATATTTCTTGAATTTGAGAAGTATTTTGCTACTAGTTGCTTTATTTTATTTATTTTTATTTCAGTGTTCTAAGGTTTTTTATTTAGATATTTCATTACTATGTAATTCAATACACATACAAAGTGTATAATAGTCAAATTATAGAAATGAGAGTACCTGTTTTATTAATTTTGCCCTTAACTGCAGTGCATGAAGGTGAAAAAATTATTTTAAGGGAAAAATTGTAGAAGTATGGATGGTTTTAAAGACACATGTGTCAGGAAATAATTTTTTCCAGAGCTAAGAGAGCAAGAGATGGAATAATAGTGGCTAATTTAGAATAATAGTGAAGGAGAAAGATACTAAAGTCTTGCAGATGTTTGTAAGATTTTTTTTATTTCAAATGAGATGGTAAACTTTTGAAGAGTTTAGGGGCAGGGACAGCATGTTAAATCTTTAATCTTACAGTCCTAGTTAGTATAAGCAACAAACTTGTGTAAGAGTGAAAGTGAAAGCAGAAGTACTTTACCAAGAATTCAGAGACTATCTTTGTTAAAACAAAACAAACAAAAGAACAACAACAACAAAAAAATCAACTCTTTACTTGGGCCTGCAGATGCCTAATGGGTAGTTTAAAGTAGGAGAAAGCTTGGCGATTCTTCCTTCATTTTACATCTATCTTTTATTATCTTAATCTTTGGGTCAGATTTCTTCTGTGCTCTGCATTTAGGCATGCTTATCATTTAACTAGTGTCTGTCTAAACATGGATGTATTAGCCCTAAATTTACCTAAACTATCTCATTCTCCTTCAAGACTGAGGACACCAAAATAAGAGTAATCGAGGAATTTTCAGCAGTTGCCGGGTCATTCCATTGTCAGCTTTTATAACTTCCTATTTCACATAGCTGGAACAGTGCCAGAAGTCTCCGATCATTGTCCTCAACTTATAGTCACCTTGGATCCTAGGAATAGCAGATCCTTGTAAACATATTACCCCATAATGAAAGCACCACTCCTAAGCAAAAGCAGTCATCACATGGAAATGGGATGACTCCTCAAGGGATAAGAACTCCTGAGGAGACACCTTGCAGAGCCAGAACCAAAACAGTGATTAAGCAAAACCTAGTCCTTCTCAGCAACCTCATAAATAAAAAGCTTGCATCATTTTTTGTTAATGAATCAAGCTAAGTTTTCTCTCATCTCTGTTCCCCCTCTCTTTGAGATAAAATCCTCCCTCACCAAATAACATATTGCCTATACTCAATAGTCTTTGTTGTGGTTTTCAATTCTGTTTTTCCCAGGGTAAAAGATTCTGTGTCCAGCGTCACTACTAGTCAGAATTTTGCAAAAATTTCTAAGAAAAATGACAGTAAATTTAGACCACAGTGTTAGAAATAAGCAGTGGAAGTAGCTGGAATCTGTATTTTCTGAATTGTAGACTTTGTAGATGATTGCCAGTATATTGAATAGACTATGATGAACTTTGAAAAGTTGTAAGGTTTGGATCTTGGGAATAGGAAGAATAAATTTACCATTACCAGAGACACAAAGTCGGAGAAATAGTTTTAGGAAAGTACTACAGCAGGAAAGTTATTTTAGGTGTGCTAATAGTGAATTATGATTTAAATATGCAATAGGAAACATTGAGTAGAATGTGGGATATGTATCTCTGGAGTTCAGGAGAGAAGTCTAGACTGAACACGTACATTTAGAAATTATTGAAATAGAAGCAAAATTTGTAACAATAAATGCAGGTACAGACCCATGATATAGACCTACAATAATTTGTACTTAAAGGTCAGAAACATAGGAGAAATTGGTAAAGTGTCTTTGGAAATAAGGAGTTAGTTGCAGGAGGAAAATCATGAGAGAATTCTGTCTTGGAAGAATCTAATGAAGAAAATTATGTGAAGAGGACTAAGGGATTAACTACATAACAGGATGAGTAAGATGAAAATGAATCTTTTGCATTTGAACAAAGAGCAACTATGTCTACTTATTATTAGCATCTCTTTTAGGAGTATAGTAATAAAAGAGAACAGAGAAAAGGGACACTAACTTTACAGAATTTAGACCAAGGCAAGTTATTTATTGCATAGGAAAAATCATAGCAGTTTTCATGCCAGCAAGAATGACCACAAAGAGAAAGGCAGGAGAAGAATAAGGCAGAAGGAAACTGAGAACGCAAGTCAAGCAGCAATCAACAAGGTAGCTACAAAATTAAAATGAAATCAGTCAGCAGGGTTACACATTTTCCTCCAGCCATTTTAAGAAATTGAGGCATAGGTTCAGAGTAGGCAATGTTTTTATACTCATCATAGTTACTCAGCATGCAACCTAAGCAAATCTAAGGGATAATGGGGAATATAAATTGATCTTTTATGCAAGGGAGTGTGATATACTGTACATGGAAACCCAGCAGGGTTAAGAGGGAGTGATGATTAAATTTCTGAAGGGTTGTATAGAATCAAGGATGAAGAACGCTGCAGAAAAAGTAATTGGCCATCTAATAATTCATAAAGAATTGTTAGAGATAAATATCATAAAGCATGACTTGTAAAGATAGGTGGTGAAGCCTAAGGCATAAAATGTTTAGTGCTAAGATTTAGGAGAGGATGTAGTTATTTGTATTAACTTGGGAGGTAGTGTAAGAGATGTGTTACACTATAAGATCACAGTAGAAGAGGAAATAAAGAAAGACAAGCAGCACATTACATGAATGGGGTTATAGTAGAATCCGTTCTAAAATCCTAAGGAATTGAAAGAGATGCTGCAGAGCTTGTAGATAACTACAAAAAGGAGGAGAAATGGATGGCAATATTCTATTCATTTGTCAAAATGCTGAAAATTAGGAAAACTATCATTTCACTAGTAGTAAGACATTTTTGCTTTTCACATTTTAACATCTATAAAATTGAGATTTGTCACACAATGTATGATATCTTACAACCACTGTTAGGCAGCATTTCTGATCTCATTTTTAATCTTGTTTCAGATGGAACTTGGTTCTTTCCCATAATGGTATAAAGATATCACTGCAATCTCTTCATGTTCTAGTCAACAAAACATTTATTTACTATATATATATCTATATAAATACTATATATATAATATATAAATATACATTTACTATATAATATATAGCATTATATGCATAATGCTATATATTATTATATATAATATATAATACTATATATTATAATATATAATATAATGTATAATGCTATATTTTATAATATATAGTATAATATGTAATACTATACTATATTATAATATATGTAATACTATATATTATAATATATAGTATTACATATTATACTATATACATATTTACTAATAATGGTTATTTACTATAACCATTAATCCTGATATGACAATTTCATTGGGTTAAGAAAAATGCCTAAGAGATTAGAAAATCACCCTCCACATTGTGCCTGTGTGGGCCATGGAAGCATTATTATTAGTCTTTGGTCCCTCACCTATGCTTCTCTGGCACTGTTTCTCTGCTCTGCTTCCAGATGCTGTGAACTGATGCACTGAATAGCTTGACTCCACGATACTCTTTCACTTTTTTTCTGTCTTGGAGCTGTTGACCATGGACTGAATCTCATTAAAATGTGAGCTAAGTTAAAATTCTCCTCCTCTAAATTGTGGGTGTTGGGATGTTGCCCCAATGATGAGAGAACTGACTAATACCAAAAAAATCATAGTGGAGAAGTGGGTTTGTGGCCAGGAGCTTATCTGACTATGTGGCTCAGAAGCCTTTAGAACTGGTTTGAGAAAGGATTTTGGAAAGGTTTGGAGATGTGGGCGCAAGGTGCACTAGGAGGCTGTAAGCAGAGCCCAACAGGTGATTCTAGGTGATGCTCAGAAAACCAGAATGCTTCCAGAAATGTAGCCAACAAAGACCAGGCTCAGAAGGTTTCAGCTGAGAACAAGAACGCTATTGGCAGTTGGATGAGAGACCATGTGTGTTACACTCTGGCAGAAAATTTGTCTTAATGTCACCCATGTCCTGTGACTTTGCAGGAGGCTGAGATTAAGGGCAGTGGGCTAATGAATCTGGCAGAGGAAATTTTATGACAGCCCAACATTCAGGCTGTGTCTTAGATATTCCTGGTTGCTTTCAGTCAGATTTATAGTGAGAATCTGAAGCAAAAATCAGAGCTGAAAATTTTGAAAACCTTAAATTTTGCCAGATGAGGTATAGGCACTGAAAAGATTAGAACCCTTAAAAAAGAATCCAAGTATTTGGACAGAGATAAAATTCTTTGAAGTTATCTCAGAAATCAACCCCATCCATTGCAGGCTTAAGGGGGCAACAATGTAAACTATTCATTTGAGAAGAGAGTCTCTGGGATGCCTTCCTCAAGAACAAACTCCTAAGGAATTGGTTCCACGGGATTCACTACAGGAGACTGAGAGGAACCATTCAGGCACCCAGTCTGCTGAAGCCATTGTCCTAAGCAATCTGGCTATTGCGTCCACTGACAACAGACCTTGACATCATCCAAGTGATATTTGGTTTTACCAGCATGCAGACTGTAATGGCTGTGTAGTCTGGAAGGCTTCCACCCAATTAAAAAACATTCTGGAAAATCAGAAAATGATTCGCAAAGACAGTAGTGAATGAAGCTCTGAGAATGAAACTGAGAGTGTTGTGGAGACCCCAGGAAGTCAGAGATGCCAGGAATGTGGTATGTCTGCCAAGAAAAGCTGCAGGTCAAGAGAGGAGCCAGCATAAGAGACACTGTGCAGTTGGTGAGGTCAGACGGGTGGGGTTACCCAAGACTTTTGGAATTTACATTTACCACCATGCGCCTCAGATGTCAGATATGGAGTTACAGAATTTAATATTTGCCCTTCTGGGTTTCAGTCTTGTTTTGGTCCAATTCTTTCTATACCTCTAGTCTGCCCTTTTAGAATGGTAATGTTTACCCTGCAGCATTTTATCTTGGGATTATGTAACTTGCCTTTTATTTTTATAGAAACTCCCAGTAAGAGTTTGCCTTTAGTCTCAGAAGGGACTTAGATTTCACTTTTGAAAAAAGCTGAGATCCTTGAGATTCTGTGCAAGGAGTTATTGTATTTTGGTTTTACAAGGGAAGGTCGTATTATATTAGGGGGATTATAAACTTGCAAGTAAAGATATTATTGGACATTAAGTCTGGTTTAAGGAAATGCGTTTTGGTGGGAAACTGACCAAGGGTGTACCTTCACTATTAATCCTGATATGTCGATTTCATTTGGATTAATAAACACCTAATAGATTATAAAGCATGCACCTAGATATGCTTGAGTGGGTTATGGAGGCATGACCTTGGGTACTATAGACGGTCCCATGCACATTTCTCTCTGGCACCATTCTCCTGTTCTGTGTCCAGAGCTATGAACTGAGCAGCTTTGATCTACCACCACTTTCCTCCATAATATTTCTGCCTTGAGGCTTGCTGACCATGGACAGAAACTCCTTAAAAGAAGAGCTGAATCGAACCTCTCCTCCTTTAGGTTGTCAGTGTTAGGTGTTGTGTTCAAGTGACAGGAAAGGTATATGACTCCTGATTGTTGTTAAAAAGCAAAGTAATGTTTTACAGTAATATCAAGACAGCCTCACCAGCATATGCTCAGGATGAGTGTCAAAATTCAGTCATAAAATCTTCCGGAAGAATGGTAAATAATTCTCTTAATTCTGGTTACATCATTCCTGCAGCCTTTATCATTTGTGCTCTTAAATATCATTTAAGATATTTATGATAGTGCTCTTAAATGTACATTGTGGGACACTGTGTGGAAAATATTTAGACTTTAGTTCCTATGGGTGGAAAAGTGAATTGAAGCTGAAACTCGAATGTTAAAATTATTAAGAACTTAAATTATTTCATTTGTATTTTGATATTTTTATATTTGAATGAGAATAATATATGATAAAAATATAAATTTCAGTAAGTCAAAACTCATTATTTTAATGAGACTAATATAAAAACTATTAGAGATGAGAAAGCTTAATTGGCAGAATCCTTTTTTCATTCATGATACCTAAAATAGTGCCACCTTTCCAATCATGTACCTTAAAGACAGTAAAGGATGGTGATGTATTATCATATGAATTGCAATATTTTTAATTTATCATTTTATTATCCTGTAGTCATCTCACTCACTCTAACTTCTCTCCATGACTTGACAGAGAATGAGTGTACATAGTAATAGATAAATATGGAAATGTCAATTTCTTTATGTTGACAAGTATTGAAGTTCCAGGGCAGTTTTCTAACACAGAATGGCATCAATAATTCTCACACGGGGCTGGGGATTTAGCTCAGTGGTTACACAGTGCTTGCCTTGCAAGCACAAGGCCCTGAGTTCGATCCCCGGCACCAAAAAAAACAACTTTGAAACACAATAATTCTCACAAGTTCAGTGTTCTCAAAGACATCACTAGGCCAGGAAGGATAACCATTCTCTAGTAACTCTGTAGAAGTACAAAATTCCCGACTCTTTAGAATACACCAAATCCAAAAACCTAGAGAGGACGCTCAGCCATTTGTAGTCTAATAAACTCCCCAGGTGTTTCTCTGAAGTTTGAAAAGTGCTGGATGAGACCACTGGGTTTAAATAAGTCTTCCTGTTTCCAGTTGTATCTTATTTTCTAATACGACGAAGTCAGCAAATTCTCTTTTGTTCACTTACCTTCTGGCAGTAGATGGAGACAGAGAGAAGTAGACAGTTGAAGCCTTCAAAGCACATTGTGTTTTAATGCTGGGTCTCTTCAGAAACTACAGGCCCAATTAATGTTCTAATCTGTGAAGCAGCAACACGTGGTGAAGGGAGAAGCTAGAAAGGTAGAAGAGAGAAAATGTATAGTGATGGTATAAGGAATAGGGCAAGAAATGTTACCTCCCCTTACAAAAACACTTCACAAAGTAGGTAATATTATTATTTCCAATTTAATTAAAAGTAATTGACCCTTCTAAGAAAGAAACTACATCTTAACATTTACAGTTGAAAGTGAGGACAATTTTATATTTGGGAGCAGGCTACTAGACAATAATAAACTGATGAATATTTGACCCGGGGGACACTGAAAAATTACATTTTTTTCTAACTCTTTCCCCCCTTTATGTCTCCTCTCTAGTGTTTTAGTCAAACTATTGATAAATGGAATAACTTTTCCTTGTGTTTAATTAAGACTAACTGCATCTTCATTTATGTAAGTTGCAGTACTTTTAATGTAAGCAATAGAAATTGACTTTGTCTAACTTCCAAATTTATCGGAAGGGTACGGGCCTGGTGCACATAACCAAAGAGACTGTTTAAGGATTATGTTCAAAAAAAGACAGCCAGCCCCATGTTTCCAGGTGACTGGAACAAATTGACTTTTTATGTGCACGCACTTGCATTTTGTCTTTATTTCCGTGCTTCTCTCCTTTTTTACGGGAGGGCAGGGAATCTTCACTGACAGCCTCCCCCAGGTCATACATAGAAGGGGGAAAGAAATTCCCAGGAGGGAAATCAGATGTCGTTGGAAAGAAAGCAGTGCGCTCCAGAGGTAGTGAAAATGACAGATACCCACAGAACAATGTTTACTCTCACGTTTATTCAGCTATAACTCGAGAACTTCTGAGTTTACAAGAGTGGAGGAGGAAATTCTATACTCTTTCCTTCATTCGATAAATGTTTACTGCCAGCCCACAGTCAGAAATACTAGTAACTGTAGTTACAAGAGTGGCAAAATCTCAGTGATCTCAGGTCCTACAAGCCTAGTTTATAATGACAGCAGCAATAATAAATCATTATTGAGTTAGTGAATTAAATAACACTCTAAAGGAAGACTTTATGGTACTAAGATAGAGAATGTGGGATGGAAGAAACCTCATGAGTAGGAAAAGACAGAAGATAATAATAAATAATAAATTTAAAATGCCTTCAATTTAATGTCATTTCCTAATGTTGACTGTATTACAGGAAGGAGGGCAGTGAGAGAATATGAATTGATTGCACGAAATTTCTTCCCTTCCAGACTTACCTGCAGCTGCAGCCATATCCAAGTTAATAATCAGCGAATAAGATATGGCAGAGCACTGTATAGTTGCTCTTACAATGCATACTTAGTAGGGAGTACTGGCTTAGAGGGACCAAAAATGTTTCTTCTAATTTCTGTAAAATGTTGTTCATCCATTGATAACTGACACTTTTTTGCTGTATTTTAACTTCCTTTTGATCCTGGCTCTGTAGTTGTAGTCACAAATGTTTTGATGTGATGAAACACACTAGTAGCCTTAGAGTTTATTTCTTGGAGGTTTTGCCATTCTTGAAACCTACTTGGAAGTCAAGCCTTTTCTAGTAAAGTGACACAGCTTCCTGAAGGAAATTACTAGGTTGTTCCACCAAAGTGAAAGCAGAAATGAGAGAGATACACAGAGAGAGAGAGAGAGAGAGAGGAGGAAGGATATCTCAAAAAATAATGCAATATCAGACAAAAATACTACACTATTGATCAAATTAAAAACAGCGTCAGGAGTTCATATAGAACATTCTGCCTGTCAGGCACAATGCACAGTAGCAAGTAACAGAGATAGCCTGAAGTCATGGTGGGTAAGGGTCAGGGAAATTTCCTAGTTTATAGGAAGCTATTGTACTTCTGATGGGAAGGGATAGCAGTGATTCAATAATATGATTTCATTATCTAGCACTATTTTTTCTGTATCCAGTACTCTTTACAGAAAAGGTAAGCTTACAAAAATAATGTTCAACTCCAGAGAAAAATAATTGGAAAATATAATCTGAACAGATAAACCAAACTTTAACTCACTTTCTCAAAAAAGAATACATTACCTCCTAATTTGGAATTAACCTGTAGCACAGAAATACTTTTCTATGTAAGAGGACAAACCCTGAAAGTAGCAAGACAAATAATGACAATTCAAGAACATCAGAAAGAAATTGGGAAGAAAAACTCTCAAGATTATAGCGCAGAAAAAGGCAACTTTTCTCCTGGCCTCCCTGAGATAAGCCATCTAAACTAAAATAAAAGTAAATAATTAAGGCTTCCTGAAGCAAGGTGAAAGGAAAACCAAATAGATTTAAGGAGAGAGGGTATTAAGGAGCTCCATCTATATTATGTGAAGGTAAAGGCTTTGGCAGATGTGTGTCCTTATACAAAAATGAATAAACACAGAATCATTATATAAATTATATCAAAAATTCTGCAGAAAAATAGCGTAGCAGCGAAAATAAATGAAATCTACTTTGTAAACTCCAACCAGTGACAATCTGTATAATTGCAATTTGCAAAGGAACTGGAGAATTTTAGTTTCTATGCCTAAAAGACAAGAGTGAAATAAACTGTAGAACACTTAGTGAAAGACATTTTAATAAATCTCAAAGGTACATGTTAAAGTAGGAAAAGTATTTGCAACTGAAGAATAGGCAAAGGCTTGAGGTTTTTTAATATTTAAAGAGTTTTTTAAATCAATGAAAGACAAAAAGAATATGAAAACTAAGAAATGTAAAAGAATTTGAATAGAAAGTAAATTACAAATCTTTTTTAAATATATGGAAAGATTTTCATCCTCACTTATAGTAATGTAAATGCAAAGTTAAAGTTCATAAATATGGCAGTATTTGAAGTATCAGAATAGTAATAATCTAGGTGTGACACTATTATACATGATCGAGTTTTGAGGAAATAGAATTCATATGTTTTACTGATGAGAGTGGAATATGCTATGCTTACTATAGAGTCATTTGGCATTACCGAAAAAGTATGTATATGTATAATTTTTATCTTGTAATTCTACTTCTAGGAAATTATATTTGAAATACATTTTAAAATATGCAGAATGAGGAGTATTTCACTTTCAAATGCTCCCTGCTTGTCCAGAGCAGCTCTCTCTCTCTCTCTAAGCTTTGCCCTTTCCCCCACCTTCAAATAAACTATCTTCTCTTATATTAAAAAATATGCAGAATGGCATATGCATAGTATTTCATTATAGCATTTTTCCTATTTTTCCTCTATTTCCTTCTTTTTTATGTTGAGTTTTTTGATGTGTAATTCAAATAACATAAAATGTCATCATTGTAAATTTAAATTCAGTTTAGTTTTTGTGAATTTATAGTTGCGCAACCACAGTTCAACCCAATTCCTGAAGATTCCTATCTCTCCACCAAAAAACCTTTGTATTTATCGACAGTCAATTTCCACTCCCACACCAAGGTTCAAGCAAAAGTGAATGTGTTTTCTGGAAATTTCACATAACTGGTAATCATACAAATGCAGTATTTTGCATATGATTAGTTTCACTTCACATACTATTTTTAGAGTCATTTTATAACATGAATAATTATTTCTTTTTATTATTGGATAATATTTCATTGTATGAATACACAACTTTTTGTTAACCATTTTCTAATAAATATATATTTGGATTGCTTGTAATTTTTATTTGTTTCTATAAATATTCACATTCACATTTCCATGGCATATCCTTTAATCTCTTTTGAATAAATTCATAGAAATTGAATTAGTAAGCCACATGGGATTTTTTTATTTAACATTGTAAATTGTCAAAATACTTTATAACATACATAAAATTAAGCCCCCTCAAGCAGTGTATGAGAGAGATAGTCTTTCCTATTATCAGAGACCTTGAAGAAAAATACCAAATGTACCAATATAAATGCAACGTGAGCCTTGAAAGGAAAAGAGAGAAAAACAGTCCTCAAGAGTAGAAGAATAATAGATGAAAGTTCCCAAACTCCATGAAACACCAACAAATCCAGAAAGCTCAAAATACAAGTTGTACAAATTGTTGGAAACAAAAACACACAAAAAAACCATGAAACTATCAAAAAAAGACCGATCAATAAGAGATTTATCAGAAACAAAAAGGGTCGAAAGGCAGCTGAATCATGTATTCAGAGCACCAGGCAGAAACAAATTGTAAACAAAAATTTTATATCAAAAAGTACTTGAAAACTAAAGATATGTTTGATTTTAATCATCATAATACAAAAGATTTGCAGATATTTAAACAGGTATCTCACTGATTCTAAAGTAACCACTTATTTAGACTCAGAAATCAACATACATATTTTTAATTAGTGGTATCAGTACAATAGTAGTCACTGAGCAGTTGTGACATAGCAGTTTTCTCATTTGACAATGAGCATAATCACTTGCTTCTCAGAGTGGAATGATTGGATAGCCACAATGCCTCACCGCATTATGGTGCATTAATTGTGCATTATTATGTATTATGCATCAATCCATTAATTGTGCATTATTATGCACAATTGGAAGAACTGTGAATCCCAGTTGTTATCTAATATTGTTTCACTGATAAGATCAAAAACTACCACCACCAAAACTTATAAATGAACTTGAAGGAAACCATAAAAATAAATAGTTGAATACTTTTTAAAGAGGAAATGAGAAAAGAAATGAGGGATCACTACAGGAATTGAGAGCAATTTAAATGTAAAAATCCTTTCATTAAATGTGTGCTATATAGTACATTGGAATATGTTTTAGGGATGATTTAAATACTACATCTCACTTTATTTTTCTTCTTTATTCATGCTAGAATAATTCATGATGACATATATATTTGAGTGCAAACAATCTCCTTTGATGAAGGAAAATATGTGTAACTCAATGGTAGTAATTTTCCGTTTCTCTTTTATTAATGGTTTCTGAAATATCCTGAGTTCTAAACTAATAATGAAGCACTTCAAGTGTGATAAATAAAGCTTAAGAATGCCATTGTTACTAATTTTGAAATGAAAAATTCATAATGTAAAAATCAGTCAACTGGGACAAATACCTCAGACCATTTCAGCTAATCAAAGAATGGAAGAGTGAGAAGAAGGAAGAGAAGGAAACAGTGTAACTTTGATAATATCTTCATATTTTATGGAATAGAAACCAAAAGTTTCTAGAGCATTATAAATCGGATAAATTAAAGAGTAGAGTAAGGACAAAACTGTCATAAATGAGATTTATGGCTTTAAAAAAGAAGCCCTAGAGAGTTCCCTCATTCCTTTCTCTATGTGAGGATAAAGGAAGTCGACCTTCACTAGACATTGAATCTGCTGATACTTTTATTATGGGCTTTCTAGCCTCCAGAACTATGAGAAGAAAATATATGTAATTTACAGATCACTTTGTGTATAGTATTTTTGTAGTACTTCAAACAATAGTAGTTGAAAATATTTTCAAATTTCATAAGAAACAGAGATAGTTCTTGTGAAAGTAGAAGGTAAACGTGTCCAAAGATCATATAGCAATAAATAAATTCATTAATTAAAATGGGGAATCCTTTTAAACAATGAAACAATAAATACAATAGATTTTCAAGCCTATTTGTTATGAAACAAATAACAAAGATAATTAATGGGACAAAAATGAATAATTTGCATTGGTTGGGAAACAAATATCCAATTATATATTTTAAATAAGAGAGTCATCTGAAAATAGTAAGACTCATCCATTTTATAAGTAACAGATGGTCAAAGAACTACCTGTTAAAGTCCACAGTGTATAGAAGAGTTAGAAATTAAAGTGTAGATTAGTTGGGGAAAGAAATCTTGCAATGCCAGGTGTAGTAAGAAAACAAGATACACATTTCCGCAAATAGTTGCCAAGATGTTGCTAAAGATGCGCAGTGTGTGGTTCTAACCTTTGTTATAAAGACCTCACCTGCTGAGCGGTCTCTGTTCTTAGCACAAACATAAGAGGTCTGAACAGAGCAAAACAGAAAATTATTTTAGTAACAGCCTCTCTAGACTGATGAACCACATTTAGCAGAGTGGAAAGGAAAAACTATTTAACTACTACTCTGGTGAGCTAGTAGCCTCTCCAAAGCCACACGTCTTTCTGTCAGAGAAAAAGGACTCACTGGTCTCATGAGATGCTAAGTATGACAACCTTCTGAATAAACAGAGTCATATTTAGGAATATGGACTGTAGAATTAAAAACAAAATATCTTAAAAATAAATAATACATAGCCACCCACTATTTAAGAATAGAGAAAACAAAACAAAAAAGAAAGTATAATGAACTTAAAATGGGGAATTTCATAGAATAACACACACTGATAAAAGTTTTTTTGAGATGAAATATAATAGTGGAAAAAATTTCTTAAAATACACAATAGTGAAAAACTGGAGAAATACACATGGTTTGGAGGGAGAACGCTTTATAACTTTGAAGATAGTTTTTATAGAACTGAAAATTAAAGAAGAATGAGGAATATTTCCTTTTTTAAAATTGAAAACACAGATTTTTTTTTTCAAATAGATAAAACAGTTGCAAAATAAATGTATTAGTTTCAAAGCATTGCCAAAATGGTACAACAAACTGGGTGACTTAAAACAATAGGTACATATTGTCTCACAGTTGTGGAGGGTAGCATTAAAAACCAAATTGCTTCAAAGCCTTGCTTCTTCCAACATATGTAAGGGATAATCATTCCTTACTTCCTCCTAGACTCCGGTAGTGACCACTAATCCTTGGCATTCCATGGCTGGCAGCTGCATTAGTCTAGTTTCTTCTATCACATGATGGTCTCCCCACCTATCTTAATGTCACCTTCTAATAAGAACATGAGTTGTCTTGCTTTGAGGCACCATTCCACTTCAATGTAACTTCACCTCAAGTTAATTAGTTACAGCTATATACACCCTATTTCTAATAAAGAACACATCATAAATTACAAAGAGTCAGGGCTACCACATATCATTTTCCTTTCTTGGAGTGACAATATTCAACCTACTGCATTATTCAAACTACTTAAGAAGTTATGCTAACAAATTATTTTCATTCCTACTACTTTTTCTCCATCTCACCTGGTCCTTAACTGGCACTCATTTCTAGTTTCTACATCCAGGATCTTTTTTCAACAAAAGCTAAAATTGTGTGCTTGTATCAGTACAGATAGCTCCTCTTTATTAGTTTTATTTTTACATAGTAACTTAAAGAAAAATAAAATCTCACTTATAACCAAGGATGCAAAAAATTAATTATTGTATTACCTAACATACTGAAAGGTCAATATTCAACAGGTAAGCAGACCTTATTGTAACCATTCAAAAATAATTACAAAGAGCTGTACCAGTAGACCGTGAGAGCTTGTTCGGAGGTTCAAGCAGAGGAACACAGCTACCTATACCCCCTTGACGGAGGGAGCGGTCCTCGATCCGAGGTGGTCCTCCTCTTCCACCCAGAGCACAAGGAGCACTAAGGGAGGAGTGAGACAAGGCCTGGCTAGCCAGATCAGCCAAATCAACCCTGATGAACAGTGGGTAACGGATGTTGCAGCCAGGTTGCCCTCATATCCAGAGAGCTGTACTTATAAGCCCCACAATACTGACAAAAGAGAATACAACATTTTTTTCTGACCAGACAAGATTTACCCACAGTTTACTCAGGTATTATTTAATTAAACTTACAAGTTAATTGAATCCTATAATTCCCAGTTTCTTCTTGCATAAGAAAATACATAATGATGCCTATTTCATGAGGCTACTTGAAGATCAAAGAAATAATGAATAAAATCCACTTAGCTGATGCTTATCCCATAAGTGTTCAGCAATTATTAGCTACTGCTATTAATAGTAGCAACTGTTAGTAGGTACAGATATTGCAGTTATTATTTTTTATGTAAAATGAAGAAAGATCATGACCAATTCAATAGATTTTGAAATGACATTTATTAAAATCAAATACATGTACCAAAATACTTTAAAATAACTGAACTTATGTAGATAAAGCCATAAATATAAGCCAGCTTATCTAGTAAAATACTAGACAGTGGTGATAAAACAAGGTCCCTACTATTGCCACAACTGAATTACAATGCACCAGAGTTGTTGAGTGAAGCTAGTAAAGAAAAAACAAAACAACAAAATACCACAATAGGATAGAAAAATAAACAATCATTTTTGTAGATAATATATCTACATTAAAATCATTAAAAGATTAACCAAAAACATTAGAAAGCTAAAAAAGAACACAAAATATAATGCATTTCTATAATAATTTATTAGTGGAAATAGATGTAAAAAATACCCATTCAAAAACAAGCTCAAAAAATAAAATTCTTATTTATAAAACAAGGCTTTTATGGAGCTACATATGGGGTAAATATCTGTATTACTTTCCTAACAAAAAAAAAAACCCTGATTTTTAATAGAAAGATATGGCTCTTTGCTATAGCAGAAGAGTCAATCTTTTAAGGATTGAACAGTAAAATTAAACAATAAAATCAAACCAACCTACCTGAAGTACAGAAAATACTTTTTGTTTTTCTTGGAAGAATGTATTTTCTAATCCTGAGGGAAGAATAAATGAGCAATGATATAACAATTCTCAAAAATGTGTCTAGTTCTGTAAATAAAACTACTATAATTAAGTTGTGTGGATCAAAATATAAATACACAAGGGGATATTACGAGCAAGGTCTAACAAAGTTCTCTTAGGTTTGCTTTGTTCCAATAGATTGTTTCAAAGGATCAAATATGTATATTCAAGAAGAGAAAATTATGAACATTGGTTAATCCAAAATCATACAAGACTTAAACTTTGTTGTATTTTGATGTAATAGGAAGGCTTTTTAAAATGTTGAGCAATGAGGAACATTCCCAGTTTGATGCAATAATTTTGGAGAATATACAATTTAGCAAAACAAGGCCATGTGTTTTGAAATTGGAGCAAGAATCTTCATGCAACAGACTTTTTTCAAAGATGCAAATGAGAGTCATAAAAGATATCTTTTAACCCTCTGACCTTCCTTATGAAATAAGTCCTAGTAAGTCCTCCACGACTTATAATCTTATCAATGAAGTCTAATACTAAGTAAACCCATTAACAGGATTATGATGGAATGAAGATATGTTTTCTTTCTTTGAACTATAAGTTTTCTAAAATAATTCACTTAATTGTATAATTAAAGGTATTCTGTACAATACACTTTAATTGTTCTTCACATGCAAAGAGCTACTTCTAGTAATAGGGAAAATTATTCGGGCCACTCATTGCACATTTCAAAGGAAATATTTAAAATCCTATAAAATGTTTTCACAAATTATTTTTTCAGTTTAGAAATATGAAAATGGGCAAAGAATAACAATATGAATGCCAACGAGTAAATCAACTACCCAACACTTAGAAAAATATTAGTTATTGCTAATATTCTAATAATAGTAAATTTCTTAGAAGATAAATTGGTACAGGATTTCTTGTAGGTATTTTGACAATTTATTTCAAAATTTAAACTGTACTTTATTTTGTCCTGTCTCTCATTCAAGGAGTATATTCCTAAAGAGAATAATCTTATGAGGGCAATAGCATATGCCACAACTGTGTAGTTTATGATGATAAAATGTTAGAAAATACTTGATGTCTACGAACACAGAATGGATTAAATAAACTATGATACAAATAAACTACGATATAAACATGCATCAAATAACACTTTTAATAGTGCCTATGTAGGAATTCACAATCCTACTGTATTAAAAGAAAGCTTTAAACGCTGTCATTCATGAAAAGTTTGAGTTCATTTTAATTCATCAGATAGCAGTGCAGTAATAAACGGATAGTATCCCCACTGACCAACTCTGCCTTTTAACTTCCAACAGCAGTGATGAGAACTTGAAAAAAAATTTCAGCACGATCTTCACAGTGTCCTCATGTGCACATACACACATACACTTTATATATTTAATACACAGTGAGACATGCTTTAATGTCTGCCAAGGTTCTGATTTGCTTGCTATTTACTAACTTTTTTGTTTTGTTTTGTGCACTGTATATCAGCAGGGTTTTCCCTTCCCTTAAATTTCTATATAAGCTTGCAGGAAACTCCTCGTGTCATACAGTCTGTCCAAATTTCTAATAAAAATAAAATCTTGCAATGTAGTTTTCTCTGGATCTTTTCTACAGCTCCTATGTTTTACATGATCCTGCTGTTTGTTTGTTTGTTTGTTTTAACATCAAGAAGGATGCATCACTCAGCCCCTCTTTGGTTTCAAAACATTAAGTTGCAACTAGGATTTTTAGAATTTAATAAGTTTATTGAAGCTTTAAAGTGTATGCAAAGAAGTCACTTTTTCAAATTTGTACCTGGACTCACTTCCCTAAAAAATTAAAAACTTCCTCTCATCCAGAATAGTTTCCTGTCTCTCTTCTTTGACATCTTGGTACAAATTACAAACCCCCAAATGGACTTACCTTTTCCAAAAAGATACCCTTTCATCAAAATAAATTTCCCCATAAACGATTTACCTTTCCAGGTGTGAAATGTATCAACCGTTTCTAACTTTTTATCACTGACAATAGGTGGTTTAAACTCCAGAAATTCTAATACTACGATTTGTTCCTCACGGTGACAACAGCATGGGCTTACTACTCCAACACTAGACACAACACCTTTCTCTCTTGCCATGCTCTATGTTGAAGAAAAAGTAAACACTCACTTCCCAGTTGTTCCTGCAGTTAAAATCAACTATAGTACCCCATTTTAGCTGTGAGATGAAAACATAATTTTGTACTTTGTTGGAGCATCTTCTAGACAAGGTGGTGTTGGGATGGAATGGCACATTGACCATGAGCACTTTTACTCTACTCTTCTCTCTGCATGGAAAGCAAATGTAATATCTAGAACTGCATCATCAACTCTGATTCTATGAAGATAGAACACCAGATAAATAATGGTAAGTAAGATTGTGAAAATACACTAAGCCTCCCATGTGACTGCTGAACTACTATAAAGTCCCAGGACTGACCAACTCTGATTTCTTGCTGAAGGAGAAAAACACACACATTCTGGTATAAGTTTATGTGTGCCCAAAGGTGTAGTAGGTTTCTATCAGTATGTAATGATCATGCTATGAAGTTCAAAATTTATAAAATCCTCCTACTTTCTCTTACATCATAATTAAACTGAATAGCCCATTTGTTCAATTAATTTTCTCCTCAAACAGCAGTCTTCTTTTCATAAATTTACTTGCTTGTCTAATTTAAACACCAAATTCTAGCTATAAAGTATTAATAAATATGTTACTATAAGGGCATCTATAATAATTAAAGATGCATTTCATTTGAAAATGCAATGAACTACACTTTCAGAATCTCATTGTAAAACTGTTCTCAATTGTTAATATACTGAATATTAGTTATTCTTCAGAGTAAGCCTTGTAATAATAAACAAAAACAAACCCTACTGTGTTTTAAGGTTCTGATGAGCTTTTGTCTTCTCAAAACATTAACAACATGAATTATAGCGGAGAGATTGCCAGTATTCCATTGGGAAATCTGACATCCTTTTTTGCCTGTATAAAAAATTTAAAAAAGAAAAACATGAAAAAATTAAAAAAGTCAGAACATATAAAGATAATATATCATTTATATGAGAATCTATGGCATATTAGTTCAGATGTGCAATATGTCAACATTAGGCATTTCATCTCCTTTCATTGTGTGATTTTATAATGATTCATTTCTTAAAATTTTTACTAGAAAATCAATTTTAAAGAGGAAGTCAATACAAAATTCATTATACTGAAATGTATTTGGCAGGGGAAAAAAGTCCTTCTAGAATCAAAAATTTTTTCACAAAAAAACGAACTGGGAAAAAAAAAAAAACCGAACTGAATGAGTGAGAGGAGATACATTCCCTTCACAAAAGTGCTTTGCTTTACAGTGCACCCAGCACAGTCTTTGCCATAGCATGAACCTTGCTGTCTTCAGGCTCACACTCCCCCTGCCTCAACCACGCCTGGCTTAAAAAATATAATATTTTTGAAAATTGAATTTTTTCTAAAGTTTTTGTTGCTATGTTAATAAAAATCATTAGCTTTCTTTTTTATGCTAAAACTCTCTTAAGTGGTAAAGTATGGAGATGGAAATTTGCATGACAGACGTTAAGTTGATTTTCCTTCTGCTCATTTTTTTTAAAGCAAACAATGCACAGCATAGTGTATTTTTGCAATGTATAGATAACTCAAGATGAATGAGCATCACTTTCGTATGATATTATGTTCATAAAACGAGCACATGAAACAATGTTCACTACCCATGTAATACTGAGCCTCGGAAGTGACTGGCTTAGTGGATCATATTTTGATTTATTCTCTTACACATTTTCTTTCTCAGTAATACTTTTGTGTATTCCTTTTTGCATTTGAACTAGACTGTGAGATGGTACTTACTACTCAATGAAAGGGTATACCCAAAAATAGTTTTTAAATAATGTTGATTTCTAGGGTATATGGTCCAAAACAGTCTTGAGAAACACATTCATCTTCTCAGACTTTCATACAATAAGGAGTGACCAATTTTTTCTCTCTAGGATTAGATACTTGCAACATTTAATAGTTGTTTGGGGTACCAAAAGTCTGACTATCAAGAACAACTTGTCGACAAATGAGGGCATAAATCTTATACTGTAGACCAAAGTTTTAAAAAAATCGCAATAGCACAATAACATCCCAAGAATGAATCATAAATGTGTCAAGAAATATCGATAGCTATAAAAGTTTTAGAGCAATAAACAATAGTGATTCAAATTTACTTTCAAACATTCAAAATTTCCCATTATTAAAATAATAATAAAATCAATTTATGTGCAATTCAGTTTTGTATTTGACTTGCCCTTCTACTGTGAATAAGTATAAATTTGGACAAAATGCATAATGTGATTGTTTATAGACAGAACAATAAGTGAACAGGACTATAATAGAAGGCATAGAACAGTGTTCTGAGTAGGGTATTTATTACTTACTTTTCTAGAGACAATAGTTTGCAAGAGAACAAATTTAATACAGGAGAAGTACAAGTTACAACATTCACATACACACAAGCCAAATGCAGGAAGAGTACAGAATATCTCTCTGTGCACTGGAGACCTGAAAGATCCAGTCAAGGACTGGGAGCCCACGGCAGTGTCCTGTGTATGTCCATATCTGCACTAAAAGGCTGAAGAAATCTATGCTGGAAACAGAATATGAACTTCATGGCAGAGATGAAGACGAGCGCTCCCCTGAAGCGAACGAATAGCAGCCATTCCCAAGGACAGCAAGGCCCCAAGCTCCTCCCAAGATGAGAACATCTGATTCCCCTTCTGGAGAACCAGCCTCAACAGAGCCCATCCTGGGAAACAGCTGGTGTCTGTCTTCTGCTTTTATTCTCCATTATGTTGTGTCGGCAACAATCTTCAAGTAGACCTTCTATGCCTAGAACCGCACTGACTCAGTCCAGCTGGGTGCTCCACAGTCAGTCCTCCGTAGGGTATTTTCTCTACTTTTCTGAGGAAAATGGAGCTGAAGTGATTCAGTGCATTGCTGAACTGTTGAAGCAGAAATCAGAATTCTCTATTTCTAAAGTAGATGGAATATTTAGGGCAGATTCTTGGAAAGGAGAAAACTGAAGAGTGGAACCTCAAGAAGTCTGCAGGGGCTGAGCCTGGGTGTTTGGCTGAGCACAATTAGGGAAAGAGGGAAGCTCTGTTTTATTTTATTTTTAACCCAACCAAAGTGCCATCATCAAGTGTTTAGCAAACTTGTCTCCTCGTTTCAACCTTTTAGGTGAAAATTAATGCAGACTTCGACAAAAAGAATGTAAAGTTTTTAAAATGCATGATAAAACTAAGTTTTGAAATAAAAAATATGCTGAATGATATAAATTTGACAATAACTAGACTTTAAGACTAAAATCAAAATAAAATACACATAAGCATTTGCTTGGTTGGTAAAGCTGTCTCCAACGAAATGGGTTAAAATTCTGAAATTATTACATGTGTATAAAAATCAAACAAGCAAATGGATGATGGGTAGTGTGAGCCTCGTTTTTAATTACTGTCAGATTCACTGTGTGGTTACTGAGCGTTAGCTCGAATTCCCATGTTCTGATAAAGGTCTAAGTGTCCCGGTGCGCGCCTGTTCTTCCGAGGTCTGGCTAACCTTGCAGGGACAGTCCTACTATCAACAAAGAATTTACTTTGATCCTCACTCTGGCGGCATCCCGGGGCCTAGCCAGACCAGGGTGAATGCCTGAGAGAAAGTCGTGCACACCCATTTCCTGGAGGGGAGCATTCCTTTGTCAGAGCAGAAATAACTACAGGTGCAGCACACGGGTGCTCGCACTCGCTCTCTCCTGCACTCTCTCTTCTCTTCTCTCTCTCTCTCGCACCTGCCAAGGTTGCTGATGATGTCTTTCGCTCGTGTAGCTGATGTTTTTCGCTCGTGTAGCTGATGTTTTCGCTCACGTAGCTGATGATGTTCTTCGCTCGCGTAGCTGATGTTTTCGCTCATAGAGCTGATGTTTTTCGCTCGCGGAGCTGATGGTACTTTTTCCTGTGTGCGTCGGTGGGCGCTGCTGTTGGCTGCACCTCCACGACTGTTTTCTTCTTGCACCATGAGTGACTGCTACTCCTCTCAGCCACAGTTAAGACCTTTGCTTGAATGTATTCCCATGCTGTGAGTTACTGGTGATGAGAACGGCGAATTGGTGGTATGAATTCCTAGAGTTTTTCCTTTTACTTTCTTTATTGTTATTAAATAACTTAATATTTGTGAGTGGTTTCTTATCTCCTTCCCTGCGAATCGAGCCCTAAAACACTAAGTCCGTGCACGGCGACAGCAAGCATTTACCTCCTTGCTGTTACAATTACTGGCATGGGAAGTTATACATAGAGGGGAAAGTTAAAAAAAACTGATGTTTTGGAATTCAGACAGAAAAATTTGTATAAACTCATGTTTAGGTTAACACAGGTGCTGGACGATAGACAGAAATAAAGTTTGGAAACTCTTTATACATGGATTATGCCTATGTGCCCCAGCTCTGTTCACAAACTGTGCCTAACCCAGACACCTCAATAGTAAAGTTCGCGTGCAGAACCCTGGACTTGATTTTTAAACCATTGTTCAAAAAAGGTAATAGAAAATAGCTGAGTCTAGACCTGTGGGATTATTCAAAATGAGCTATAGTGCCAGAAATAAAGTGCCTAAAAGATAAAATGATAAGGTCAGATCAAAGGGGCACTGAAAATCCTCCTAATAGCCAAAGATGGAACAATTTGAACAGAAGAAATAGCACAGCAGATATACATGGGCAAATATCACAATAAATAAATAAGTGAAGACAGATCTACATCAGAGAAGTCCAAATAATTAATATAAATACTACCTTCTCGAGGAGGTAATATATGACTCCCCACTTAATGTGCAGGCTTAGCAACTGAGTCCCAAAGAGTGAATTATGAAAAGTGTATGGCTAGCAGGGAGATTTCACAGGGCAGGAACCTTATTCAGGCGATCAACATTCACATGTTTCATGGTACACCCTGTTGATAGCATGTGTCTTTTATATGACATACTATATTCTTCTGCCCCACAACCCATAACCCTGCTAGCCATAAAAAAGTTATTAGACAGACTCAAGTGTGACAAGTTCCACAAAATGCCTCAACAGTATTCCTCAATACTGTCAAGAAAATAAGAAAAGTCTGAAAAACTGTCAGAGTGCAGACGCACCGGAGAAATCATGAGGGATGATTAAATGCAAAGTGGTGTTCTAGATAAGATCTTGTACTAGAAAAACAATTATTGGAATATAAACTAATGAAATCTGAAAAAAGCTTAGAGAGTATGTAGTTGGTAATAATGTGTCAATTTTGGTCATTAGCTCTAACAACTGTACCATACTAATGTAAGACATGAATAACAGGAGAAACTGGGTGTAAGGTCTATGGGAACTCTGTACTATATTTGCAAATTTTGTACAAACCTGAAATTTAACATTTTCAAGATTTTAAGTAAAATATATATATTCAGCCAGGACTTGAGCGGTACCTACTGACACAATAGTACAGAGAGAATGACCTACCCTATGACTGAAATTAATGAGAACGGAAAATGACCCACAAAACCAGCTTCCCTCCTCTAAAGCCACCTCCCCACACCCAAGCTACAATTAGATGCCCTTTGAAGAAAGGAGACAGAGGAATAGTAGAGAATAAGACACATAATAAAACACAGTATTTTAAGCCTATTATATATTCTTTGAAGATCTAGAATAGAGAAAGTTGAAGTCTCCAAACACAAAGAAATTGCAAAGAAAGGGAATGTTAATTACCCTGATTTGATCAATGCATGCTGTCTGCTTGTGTTGAAATATCACATGGAATCCTATTTCATGCACAATTAATTCATCTTAATAAAAATAGATATTTAAGAGTTAGCATTTGAAACTGGAAGAAGCTAATTTGTCTTGTGTAGCAAGATTATGATTTCAACAACAAAATGGGGAATTCAAAACTATTTACACATGGTCTCTGTCTTCCCGTGCCTGATTTATTTCACTTGATATCCTCAAGTATTATCCACGGTATGGCAAACGAAAATTAAATACTCCATTGTGTCACTCATTCGTGGAAGCTAAAAATGTTAGTCTCATAGAAGTAGAGAGTAAAATAGTGGTCACTAGAAGCTCAATCATTAGTTCTACTGGTTTATAGCACAATGGAGTAAACAGTCTACGGTTTATCGATATTCTAAAATAACTAGGAGAGATCAAAGTTTCCCAACAAATAGAAACGATGAATGTTGAAGAAATGGAACTATGATTTACCCTACACATTGTATAGAAGTACTGAATTATCATACTCTACCCCAAACATGTAGGAATATTATATGTCAGCTGCAAATTTGAAAAAAGTGTTTAATTCAATTATAGGTGATTAAAAGGCTAGTTTTAGAATTTGTGATGACATAAATTTGCAAGTGTGTATATTCCTAAAATATTTTAATGAAAATATTGTTCAAGGAGTATAAAAAATAGGAAAATGAAAGGTGTTATAAATTGAAACACTGAGAACTCACCCAGGGATTCAATAAAAATGTGTATTAAATGGTATGAAAGAACACAAGTTTAGCAATAGATACACTGTATCATTGCTGTCAATGAGATAAACACACTAAAGTGAATCAGAGAAATCAAATTAAATAGACCTACCAATATAATTTGAGACAAAATCTGCTGATATGAAGCATCAGAAATCCCAAACAGCAGTGAGGTGGAAAACACAACTCCTCTATGGAACAATCTTATGTAGAAAAGAAAAGGTTTGGTTAAATTCTAGAACAGCATTTCAGAGTAAGTATATGTGTGTGCACGTAGTAACTAAATAGCAGAAAGTATTTTACCACAGCATCTCTGAGAAACATTTTATTTCTTCTCATGGTGATTAAATAAAATCATTTTCCAATAAATTCAAATTATTTTAATATTGTGCTTCCTTCTACTTCTAAGTAGCATCACGTTTTGCCACAAATTTTAGGCGATATTTTTACATTTTTATTTTGTGAACATCAGTTCATTTTTTCACTAAGGATCAATAATACCATCTGACTCCTTTGATACGCATCACATTTTACATTGAGATAATGTAAGTATAAATTCAACAAACCTATTTATATAGGGAAGCCAATAGTTTTTCTTCCAAACACTCCACCTTACCCAACAGGTTGAAAAGATGTAGAAACGTTGGTATAGATTAAGATGAGGAAGAGAATTTAATTAAGAGAGAGTTGATTGGTGGACATGATTGGAAATGAGTCATTCAACGACAGCAAGAGATATTCTTTTCACAGGACAAAAGCAAACTCATTGGCGGGGAAATGGCGACCCTAATACCCATATTAGGACAACGCTGCATATATATATTTACATTCATTTGAACAAGGCATTTGTCAGACTATTTTTCCTCAAAAGTATCTCAGTTTAATTTCAAAATATATGTGAGAATAGTATTTTCCATTATACCCCCAATAAATAAAGATATATGTGATTTTTTTCACTTAAACCAACATGTATAGTACTTTTTTAGTCTCATATAAAGACGATGGTTTATTGGATAACTATTACCAAAGAATCAATCTTTATTTAGAAAGCTGTTTTTATTCACATCATATCTTAGAAGCTGAGAAATAAGAGGCATAAAAATACCAATGGCAGATAAAACAGAGAAAACTGCTCTGAACAAACTCTTCTAGAATACTGTGGTGCATATAAATTATGAAAACACTAAAACTTGATCAAAAAGGAAGGTTTTTAACTTTCATTTAAATGCATGAACAGATGTGGCAGACCTAATGTCAATGGATAAATGGCCCCAAAATGTGGAATATGAGAACGAGATCTCTAGATGTTTTTAAACTCATGCCAGGCATGGCTGGATTCCTCCAGCAATAAATGAGAAAAGACCTTGGGTACATGTGTGGCAATCATTTGTCAAGGGTTATAGGACTATGACCACCAAGATCTTAGCTGGCTCTGAAAAAGGATGATTATCACTTAAAAATTAATTTGATGCTTCAGAAGTACCTATGCATATAAAGACAAATCGATCCTCAATTCAAAAATGCATACTATGAAAGTCCACTTGAATTATGTTTCCAATTTTATTCTTTAAAATTTATTATATAAGCTAACTTACATTTTTCATAATAGCTGCAACACTATAAAATCTTTTGCAACTCTGCTATCACAATAATTCCCTTATATTCGACCTCAGTGTGTATGAGGGGGGGCGCATATGTATATGCATGCTGTATCTTCTAGTAAAATGTAAACCTTTGTTTAAACATTTGCTCAGACCTGATGCTGTATATATCTTAGCTCCCCTTAACCACAGGATATATGTTCTAAAACCCGCCCCCCAGAGATGCTGGAAACCTCAGATGCTGCCCAACTCTAAGTGTGCTAAGTTTTTCCTTATACACAAGTATGTATGACAAATTTAATTCATAAATGAGGCACAACAAAAATTAATGCAAGTAACTAATAATGAAATAGAATAATTATAATAATATATAATACTGGAGTAAATTTTTTTGAAACTTATTAATTGTGAAATAGTCCATTTAATATTTTCAGACTGTGGTTGGCTGAGGCTCAGTGAAGCTGTAGAAAACTAGACTGCAGATAAGGAGGACGATCGTGCATAAGTAACTTGAATTCTATGGAAAAAACATCTATCACTGGGCATTTGACCTCCCAAAATACTAGGATTATTGAGACAGTCCCCAAAGCTGTAAAAATTGAACTAAGGAATAAACTATAAAACCTTAAAATGTTTAACTATGAGCAGACAAACCTTAAAACTATGAGCAGATAAATCTTAAAATGTTTAACTATGAAATGTTATACGCAAACATATTAATTGTGTCTTTAGAGGCAGTGAAAACACATTCCCTAGAATGGATAAAGCTGAAAATCACATAGAGCTGTGTTTCTAATAAAACAATTTTGTTTAAACCATTTCTTCTTGTTTTCTCTGTCATTCTGCATGATTTTTATTATAGTAAATCAAATTACATCAATTTTACTTTATTTACTGTATTTTCTTTCCTCCATCTTTAATGCTCTTGTACTAGCTCACGACTTTATGATCACTCTAGTCTACAAAATCCAGGGTTATTCTTCTGTCTGAGGTTTTGTAACACTCCATTTAATCCTCCACATTGATAGCAGACAGTCTTTCTAAAACAAAATCTGTAAAGACCTTTCGCTGACTGTAAGCCTTTTTCCAACCTCTTCTATATCTCCTGTCAGGTTCTAAAGACTTTTTCCTCTACTCTAGCCTACTTTATTAACTTGCAGTTAAAGAACATGGCGTGCCATTTCATTCCTCTAAATTCTTAATCATGCCATTCTTTCCATTTAAAATGTCCCCCACTCTTCCTGTAGCTATGGGCAAGCAATATTCTTCTTCTAAATATTAGTCTTTTTTTCATGTTATTTTCCCTTCCAAGCATAAGGAATTGAGCACTTCATTTTGGGTATCACTCTTGAATTCTATGCACACCTTAAAAAAAAGCTTTCATAATTTTTAATTTCAGGACTTTATGCTGATCCTTCTAAGTAGCTATTTGAAAAGACACTGGACACCTTTATCATTGTACATCTAATTCCAAACATACTTATGTAAACCTCAGTTTACTGAACATAATAATTCAATGAAAATTAGAATTGTGCACATTTTTTGAGACAGTATTTCACTATTTAGTTCAGACTTGAACTCACTACTCACTATGTAGCCCAGGCAATCCTCCCGCCTCAGCCTCCTAAATTCTGGGATTACGGGCATGCACCATCACACCTGGCAAGATTGTTTACATTTGAAGGCTAATATTTCTCCCACATAATATGTAAGAAATTAAGTATGCTATGCTGACGGAATACTTGTTTAACTCTCAATATCCTTAGAAGCAATTTAGATTTTATTTCATGTCACAATGACTTTTAAGTGAAGTACCTGTTTTAAAATCCATTTTATAGATGATGTAACCAATCTAAGCTGATACCAAAATTGCCGGTTACCAAAATAGTATGTGATCCAGGCTCTAACTTCAGTATCCATGTATTTAACTGAATATTATGCTTTCTTAAAAGTGGTGATGGAGGAAGGATAAATGAAATCAGATACTAGATGTAAGGAATTAATTCTTTTGTGACCTTAATGTAAGAAGGCTACTGGCATCAAATAAAAAGAAAATACAAGATCTCTCCTACCTTCCTCCCTTTCTTGTCTTCTTCCATGGTGCTGGCCCAAAAGAAAAATCTGCATTATTCAGTGAGATTTGTATAGAGTAGGAATGAACTCTGTGCTAAGAAAAGTAGATTAAAAATAAGAAACATCTTAGGCTTTTTGCAACCTGCCAAATTTAAGCCTGAAACCATTAATCTAACTCGTTCCTGCCTGTCACCAAATGTCAGAATGCACCGTGTGTCACATACCAAAAGACTGATTTGATGCATTCAAATCTAAGACAAGAAGTTTTACAAACCACACTGATTGTTCTCTTTGCTCATCTTGATAGTGGATATTTTTATTTCTGGTATTATATGCTGTACCTTGTTTCTGTGGGTAGCATTTATGAGGGTAAGTACTTTTAGTACCAGAGAGAAAGCTCCCCATTCTACTCTTCAAAAAAGCTACCTTGTTGTTTTCTTAAAATTTCCAAGGAAAAATTATCAAAGAAGCAGAAGCAAGCATGCTAAAATATACCTGTGAAGATATCTTTCTGAATTAAAAACAAAGGAAAAAAGTAGTCTGGTGAGGAAAAAATTACAAAAGAAAAAAATAACCCCAGGAAGTTGATACTTGATTTAGAGAAGGATGATATGAGCACCCGTTTTTAACAGGAAGACAATTTCACTGTACAGAACTGTTTCAAGGACATGTTTGAATTGTTTGTTTTTAAAGGAAGCAGTCTGGAAATCTAATTAGACATAAACCCTTGAGATTTTTTTATGGGCTGCAGACAGGATCACCTTCCAAAGAAAAACAAAAATTTACTGCAAAATACAGAAATATTATACTACTTTCAAAAGTATATGAATTAAAACCAATAATTCTACCTTTCTAAATTTATTTCTTCTAATTATTCCTCCTTTTTTCATCTTATTAATATTGAACCCTTCAATACATCAAAAAATCATCACTATCACTTGTTATCTGGGTCCAATGAAGTTTTTAAAAATAATTTTCTTTTAATAAATAATGAATAGAAATAAGAAGAAATACTGGGAAGTGACCATGAATATATTATAAATTTTAGAGTAAATTTAACCTTCACAAATTTTTTTATAACCAGTAAATTTTGACGCATGAACATCATAAAGAGCAAAATAAACTGTCGTATCACCCCCTCCCTGTAGCTAAACAGCACAGCACTGTCCTTTCCTGTAAAACTTTGCCTGAGGAAGCCTTTCTTATCTCATGACTAACTGAATACAACTATCGTATTTCCCTTTGTCCTTGGAAATGTATTGTTCCCTTATATATACTTCGATTTCAGAAAATTCACCCAAATACTGTTTTCTGAAGACTTATTGTTGTCTCTTTATCTGAGATTTCTTTGACATGATCCATTTAACCATCATTAGAATATTTTTATGTCTCTTTGAATTCATCCTGATTCATTTATAATTGTCAAACATCTTCTCAGTTTTCTTCTCCATGCCTTTATGAAAGAAAAAAATTCTGAATTCTCAAGTGTGTTCGATGAAAGCTAAAAGCAGACTACAGAAATGATGTCTCCAAGCTTCTTTCATACTTTTGCAAAGGGAGTACAATTTGCTGAACAACAGAATAAGAAAACTGAAGATAATAGTTCTCTCACTATTATGTTATCCTTTTAAATTAACCACAGCATAAGTAAATTCTTTTCTTAAAGGGTCGTATAAAAATATTTTTATGCTTATGGGACACATGTTCTCAGCTGCAACTACTCAACTCTGTGATTGAAGCAAAAGCAACTACTGCTAATAGAGAAATAAATGTGACTACAATAAAATTATGTTTATCAAATTCTGGAGTAGGATTCTCCAGACATATATATCAACATTGGAATTACATGTTATATATATTATATATCATCATATGTGTATGCGTTTTAATAGATTTCACATATGATATGTTATCTTAGTATATATTTGTCTGAAATGCATTAATCCCTTTCCCAGAAGAAGAGATAAGGTCTTGGAGTGATGCTTATGCTTTTGGACATGTCATAATTTAAACATTATGATATAAAGTCACCACATGTTACATGATAGGGGAATAACACAATCTAAGTAAAATTTAACAACAATAAGAAAATTTGATCCTCAGTTCCCATATCTGTGAATGCAGAGGATTCCTTTATTCTCATAGTTTTTTTAAATTATTGTTTCGCTCTGTTTTTGTTTTTAAATATAATTATAAATACTTGATAATGATGAAACAGTTCTTATGTGATGGAATAGAAAAATATTTCAGCATGCAGAAAAAAATCACCAAGGTCACAAAATTTTTCTCAGATTTAGAGATACATTTAATGAATGTGAAAATTAGAATGAGTTTTATTCTATTTTAAAAAATCAAATTTCGGGGCCAGGGATTTGGCTCAAGTGGTAGAGTGCTTGCCTAGCAAGCACAAGGCCCTGAGTTCAATCCCCAGCACCAAAAAAAATAAAAAATAAAAAAAAATAAAAAATCAAATTTCAATTTGTTCTTTGGATGAATACTAAGAAATGAAACAAGTTTTGAAGTATTATGTTTATTACAAATTGGAGATACTAAAAGACAAATTTGTATCTAAAATGACTGCAATGGATACAGGCGAATATCAGGTATTAAGTATATCTTACACACATGGCATTGTTTTTAGGACCACTGATGTTACACATAATCCACGTTTATATATTTTCCCATAAAATACAACTCCTAGGCACCTCAAATAAGTAAGATTTGTGCAAGTCAAAAAAGCAAGAGAAAAATGCTTGAGGGTCTATATATTAAGGCTTTACTCATAGTTGCCTCAAATAAATATTTAATAGTAATGGGGACTAGCTAAGAAATGAATGGTAAAAGTAGACTATAATATTAATAAAGATTTTGGATTAATAAAATTAGGGTAAGATAATTAAAAAGCATGTTTTTGATAAAATTTGGGTAAGACAGCTACGAAGCTATCTTTTCAGTTTTCTAACTGAAAAGAAAAGAGCTTTTGGGATGATCAACACAAATGAAAATAAAAGAATGAGCAAAATTATGTGAAGTTACATCCAAAAAGAGAAACAGAATTACTTTAATAGAAAGTATCAGTAATTAATCTGTGTGAGATTCTGAGAGATCCTTATGTTTGTACCTAAATCTGACCTTAATTTCACATTTACCAAGATTTTTGCAAGAAAATGAATCTTTTACTTGTTGGCATTAGCCAGATGCCTATCTGTAGAACATAAGAAGTAAAAGCATCCCACCCACCAGTTTAGCAGCTTGACTCAAGAAAATACGAGAGACAGCTCTTGATGGGAGAAGACAAACAAAAACAAACCTAATAGGCTTTAGTCAAATTAGAAAAAAAGTATGTGTAATTAATTACATAAATTGTTCTTACAACCTGAAGGCAAAGAACTATGGAAAAAGAAAGAAACTCAACTTTAAACCAAACAATAAAAAACCAATTTAATGAAAAAGTTGTAAAAATGGTACCACTTTTGGTCAGTAAGAAATTCTGTGTGAACGTTTGATTCTTTAAACTCAAGAAACATTTCTCCATTGAGTGTGCAATGTTTTCTCAGGATGGACAGTTTGTTCATTTGAAAACCACTTCTTTTGACTCTTTAGATAAAAAATAAGAGTACCTTAAGCCAAAAGTGCATAAGCCATATTCCATGTCTTCTATCACTGGTACGGGGTACTAGCCACATTTTGATGTATTACATATTAATGCTGACTATATATTTTTTTGAAATGCATTACACAGAGTTGTCATTATTAACAACTTTGCAATAAAACAGTTAATATTGGCGAAACTATAGTGCAACAGAAAAAAAAAATTAGATCAGGTGTCAGAAGCCTTGACGTTTAGTCCTAACTCTGCCACTAATTTGTTTTATAATTCACTTAACATCCGTCCTTAGAGTTTTTGTAATTAGTAATGAAAATATCATTTTAGTTTCTTCCTTTCTCTATTACAACAGTTGAACATAAAAACATACCATGAGCATTTCTCAGCGAGTCCTCTACTCAGACTTCCCTATTTCTCGACTCTGATATGTATTACCAACTAATAGCATCTTTTACTAATGAAGACAGACTCAAGCGCAGCTTTGCACTTCATGATAGAAACTCTTCACTAACCTTCAGGGATATATTTCAAAAAGTATTGTGCTTAATAAAACTAAAGTTAGCAAGATCAAGATCTTCTAAAAGACATTAGTTAGCAAGAAAGAAAAAGGAATCAATATGATGTCATTAAATATCTTTAAAAACTGTTGTAAAAGAAATTTTAGAGGGCATCTACGCCTAAAAGAATCCTGGTTTGTTAATCTTATAAAGCTATTTTAAGAAGTGAGTTTTCTTCACATTCATCTTTGTTTTCAGGTAACCTTGTATAATTCCTTAACCTTCTAAATTAAATATTTAGTGCAGTATTTAATCAGGGAAGTTGAATGTTTTTAAATGATTTTTTATTTTTCCCATAGTATATTGAAACTGAATGTCTTTGATTTCATATTTCTCAGTTTTTAACCTTCAGGATTTCTCTGCTATGAAACTGTTCCAGATTATAAGAGATTGAACCAACACAATAGTTGAATACAATCCTGCACTGGATGTAGGGAAAATGCTATTATTATTATTATTATTATTATTATTATTATTATATATAACGTTATTACATAAGACATTATTAGGCTAAATGGCAATATTTGAATATGCGTGTTACATTAGAACATAGTATTAATCAATACATGAAGTAGCCAAATGGCTCAGTGTGATCATTGTACCATCACACGTGAGAGAATGCGTTGTTCTTAAGGCATATACACACTGAAATAATAAAGCCATAAGGCGGCACGACATGTACAATTTACTATCAGATGACTTGAGAAAAACAATAGTTCAGATTCGTAGCCAGGCATAGTACTTCACGCCTGTAAGCTCAACATTCTGGGAGGCTGAGGTAGGAGGATCACAAGTTCAAGCCCAGCCTGAACAATTTAGTGACTTAGTAAGACTATGTCTCAACATAAAAAAACATTTTCAAAAGGCTGGGAATGTAGTGATTCTATTTTTGTTTAAGACTATTCTATAATCTTCAGGAGTAGGGCTATATACACTTTAAAAATATTTCTTAAAAACCAAAGTATTTACCTATGAAATGTGTGGAAATAAATCCTCTGAAAGCCGTTCATAGATTCAACTGGTTCAGAAGAAGTGATGTTATGAAAGATCAACTTTTAAAAAATATTTCACTATGCTAACTACTGTACTAAAATTGTTATTTTGGCTTAATATTCTAATTACTAACTACAGTCAGTGTAGTATTATTTTGTCTTTTTAGGAGATCATCGTTCAGATTTGTCATAAATACCAAACTTCCAGATATTGCCTTGATTTCATTGGTTAGTAGGGCAGATTCAAACCACACATTTATCTCAAACATTACAATTTTAGCATAACACTCTAATCTCACAGTGTGGTACCTCTGTATCTCATGCAAACCCATGATAATCAATTTTTTAAAGGTAAATCTTAAAAGAAGAAAGGATTTCGGCATGTAAACCAGCTATGCCTTGAGCAATGTGCTAGTACTTATGGTTGAGTTACGACGCACATAAAACTCCACAGTTTGTGACCTAAACCACAGTCTGATGAAAGGATTGTTTATAAGAAAAAACAAACCAAGCATGGATGTGCAAGCCTGTAATTCTAGCACTCTGGGAGGATGAAGCAGGATGATCGCAAGTTTGCACCCAGCCTGGGCAATTTAGTGAGATCCTGTATTAAAATAACAAAAAAATTTTTCAAAAAAGAACTGGAGACATGGTAGCTCAGTATGAAGGTCCTGGGAATTTAATCCCCAGTACCAAATTAACTACCTCTCCTTCTTGATATACACAGATAGACAGATACAGCTATAGATATATAGATATATAGATATATAGATATAGATATAGATATATAATATTTACCACCCTTCTGATTTACTACTCTTTTATCTTAACATGCCTGGGTAAATTAAAAAAAACCTCAGCAAAATTTCAATGAATATTCTCTAAGAGAAAGTGGATTTCATAGTACTTAAAATCTTTAGATAATTTTTTTAACTAAAAATTATCACAAGCAGCACTGTTGAGTGTTAGGCAAACTAATTACTGTACACAGCTGGTATTCCGTAGCTAAACAATTCTCTTTACTTGAAATGTGGGAGTGCTTCAATTACACTAGGGAAGACTGCAGATTTGTTTGTGATAAGAAAACCCTCTGGCACCCTGTTTTGGAGCCAACAATTGAGCTTCAAGGACCAACAGAGGGGAATTTACTAGACCTCCCATTGAGTGGAATCTATTACTTCTGATTGCTCAATTCATCGGAAAACATGAATTTATCTGTGGTTTGGTTTGGTTTGGTTTTGTGGAAAAGTAAATTCACTTTCTTGCCCAAAGTCATTTGGTAAATTAGTAGCAAAATCTGACAGTCATTTGAGTCATCTGACTACCAAGTGTATCCCTGATGTACTCTCCTATCTCAGTCTTCTATTTTATATGAACAGAAAAAATGTGAGGCTCTTAAAATATGTTTTACAGAGCTTCAGTATTTAATGAAAACTTTTAAAGCATTAAAATGTTTTCTTGTTCAAAATAGTTGATTCTCTCAGAGCATATATTACAATTATCAAAGGGACAAGAACAATCAAAGATAATAAAAATGTCACAATATATTCCTTTTACTTGACTTAAATTTGCACTTCACATTCTAAGACATTTTTTGAAGATCTTTTATAAAGAAACAACCAATGTTGCTCACTTTAAATTGAGAAAATGATTTACCAAAAAGTTTTTATTTTAAAAGATTTTACCTTTAAAGTCTTAAAAGATAACTTTCACCCTATCAATTGCAGGAGAACTAATGAATTATGTATAACTTTTCATGGAAGTATATTACTTATTTAAAATAAAAAGTACATTCCAATATAAACTAAGCAAATCTACTGAATGATAGAAGTAGGAGTGACAAAGTGATAATTAACATTAGTACAATTTTTGGATGTTCCTTTTCTAAGAGTAAATGTAATAAAATATTGACAGGAAATTAAAACCTAGCCATGATTCTGATTACCTTAATTGTAATTAATATGAATTTCTCTATATATTTTGAAGTAAATTTTATTGAAGTATGTTCCTCTTAAGCTAAATTTCTAACTTGTGATACAACTCTCCCAATACAAGGAGGTTTTAAGGGGGCAAAACAACCTCATATTTTTCTGTCAAAAGCAAGACTACAAAGACACTCTCTTGGTAAGATCAAATTATATTATCCAATCATGATAAAGAACATTTGTCCACTAGCATGGCCTTTTAATTCCTCCTACTTAAGGTTTGTTGGGCAACACACTTCGAAGTGTGATAAAAATGTGGAAACTCAGGCCTTACCTCAATCCAGAAATACAGAATCATGATGTGCCTTTTCGAAGTGTCTCTGGGTGATTCATAGGCATGGTTTGAGAAGTACTACTTTAAATTAAATTTGGAGAAGGACTGGGAGGAAAAGAATGAGAGGAAATGACTATTTATATCTGTATTTTCTCATCTAAGTGGACATGTCACAGTATCCACATTATTACACCTTATTTTTAAGGCACTGTGCGGACTTTTACATTTATTGCTAGCTTCAAATCTCACCACAAACCTTCAAGATAGTAACTGCTATTGACATTTTACAATGAAAAGACAGATTTACACAAGTTAGCAGATTTGTCAAGTTCACACAGACAGTAAATGTTAGGAGGTAGCCTAACTCAAGAATTTGTGAAAAAAAAAAAAAAAAAGAATTTGTGGACCTGATCATTATATTATATGGCCTATCAAGTGGCTACATAATTCCAATTTGTATGAAAACATGGTGCCAACTGTTGAATGTAGAACATATAAATTATACAAATACTGCCTTAGATTTAAAAAAATCCTAACCTACATAAATCTATAAGTCTTATGCTCCATACCCACCAACTTGTGTTTTTTAAAATAGTGAAATAATGCTCTGGTTTCTCTTCAGATCGTACAAATCCTTCGCCTTTTAAAATAGTGAAATATATAAAGTCTAGATGGGTACAAGCACGGTGTACTCATAAACGGAGTTAAGTTTCATTCTCATGAAAACAGAGTGAAATATTAAGAATAAGTTCTAAAACTATGTAAGAGTGTCTTGATCATCATGTATATTTTATGTGTTTTATCTCTTTGGAAAGATACTTGTCTTTGCTTTATTCTGGGAAGATACTGAATCAGAAACTATCGGTAATTTTTTTTTTTTAATTTTAGTCTTTTTTTTAAACTTTTTGATTTATTTATGTTAGCGTTCACAAGTAACATGACTAAAAAGAGCTGACATTAACTGAACCTTTACTTATATGTAAGACACTGTTACAAAAGGATGCTCAAAATATAATCTTAACCATGAAATAAAAACCAGCTTCACTCAAAACAGGAAACAGTAGTTAAGTGTTGCCTGCAGGAATTAAACCTGGCTGGGCCGGCTCCAGTTCTCACAATTCCTACTGCATAATTTCAGGAAAAGCTTTCTTTCAGGTTTCCTTGGTCTCAAAATAGAACACACACATAATTTTATCGTTGAACTCTTTTAGAGCGGCATACAATCATTTCTTTATAGTCACATTTACTTAATGGTCTTATAAGTAAGATAAATGCCTCGGGTTTATTAGATCAATATATACGAATTACACCGTTAGTGCCTACTTTCTACATTTTTCATTCAAATAACGACTCGAAGATAAACTATACTGTAATTTGTTTCCTTGCACCATCTAGTGGATTTAAATGACAACTGCGGCGCTACCACAAATAATAAGTCAATCTTGTAAGCCACATTTTCAAATGTATGTGAACCGTTCCTAAAATAGTTCAGCTTTTACAAGAGTGCACGTTAATTATTTTTCCCCGTTTCCGAAGGGAATCATTAAAACAGGTGCGGAATTCATTAGCAAATGTTTAAATCTATAAATAAAATACCATGAAACAATCCCACTGCAATCTTTTTACGAACGCAGATGAAGAGAGCCAAGAGCTCTTCGGGCCTTCTCACTCCTCCCCGACTCAAACGCTCCCAGAGCCGCTGCGCGCGCGGAGCGGCTGCGCGCGGCGGCGCCGAGTCCCTACGCATGCGCGCGGGGAGCGGAAGCGGGGAGGCGGGGCCAGGCGCGACCTGCGAGCGAAAGCGGCCCTGGCGGCTGGGTGAGGCGCCGAGACGGTCTGGAGTGCATCCCGGCCCAGGCGCGGCTCTAAACCCTGAAGTCGCGAGAACGTCAAAACAAACCGAAAGACTCGGGTGCCCGAGCCCTTGCCGCTGCCGCTGTTTGCACCGCCTGAGACGCCCCTGTCGCCGCCGCCGCCGCCGCCGCAGCCGGAGGACGCGACCCAGCGAGGCCTCAGGCCTAGGCGCGGCCTGCGGACCCCGACGGGTAGCTGCCGTGAGTAAAACGAACGCCCTCTGCACAATCGTTCGCAGATTAAAATGGAGGAGATTTCGTTGGCTAACCTGGATACTAACAAACTAGAGGCCATCGCTCAGGAGATATACGTAGACCTGATAGAGGATTCTTGTTTGGGATTCTGCTTTGAGGTGCACCGGGCAGTCAAATGTGGCTACTTCTACCTGGAGTTCGCAGAGACTGGTAGCGTGAAGGATTTTGGCATTCAGCCAGTGGAAGACAAAGGAGCATGCCGCCTCCCGCTCTGCTCCCTTCCTGGAGAACCTGGGAATGGGCCTGATCAGCAGCTGCAGCGCTCACCTCCAGAATTCCAGTAGGTGCAACATGAGAGAGTCTGGGAGTGACCAGAACAGTAATACAGACTGGTCCTATGGCTTGGAGGAAAAAGCTAAGTAGAAAAGACAAGAAAAAAAGAAAAAAATCAGACAAAAGCCTCAATTTCCCCTTGAAGATCCTAGCATTTAAAAAACTTAAAGTTGAGAAATTTGAAATTTAAAATTCAGATCCTTTTTTAAAAATGTGTGTAGGGCTATCTCTGATACCCTGGGAAGGAGAAAGTGCACAATCTTGGGATTGCTTAAACACATCTGGATATTCACAAGATCCCTGTACTGCCCTCAAAGCACATGTGAGCAGTTGTGTGCACAGCTTATAAAATCCTTTTGTTCCTCAGACTGTGTCTGCTTGATGTCAAGGTCTTCCTGGACAGTATGGACATTACTGATAATCAGGCCATAAGTGGCCATCAGTGTGACTGCTCCTATGATCTCTAAACCTCTAATTTGGAATTCTCTGATACAAATAGAAAGTCAGTTTTGAGATCTGGATACTATCAATTTTGAAAACCAAGAAAAAAATTCCCAGTTGAATTTGGTAGGGAACCTCTGTGGCCTTGACTGCAAGAAGAAAAGTCCAGAATCACCTGTTTTCCAGAGGTCCAGCATTTGCAATGGTTTCAACAGATTTGGGAACAAGTCCTAGACTTTGGTTGAGCAGAGCCTTCTTCGTTTTCCTCCCAACCAGGGACAGGCTTGGCAAAGAACAACTTGATTGTACAGACAGGCTGAGGATGCAGTTGTGATTCTGTGGAGAGGTAGTAGAGACCTCTGCAACTACGGTATGCACCATCTCAAACTGGAAGATTCATATCTGGACATAGTATGCCATGGACATAAGCTTAGTAGGGGGCATTTCTTTCCCACTCTGAGTTACTAGTTACTTAGCTAATCCATGGGTCCAACTTGGTCATTGTGTCAGGTTACTACAGAGACAGGACTGAACTGTAGAAGATATGATAGCTGTGCGAGAGGCAGTTTTTTGTAAACTCAGCTTGGAGGGGACTTCTTCCAGCTACCCTTAATAATGTGAATGGGTTAGTGCTAGGAACCAAGGAACAGCACTGGGTCGTCTCTTACCTGTGTGCATAATCCTGTTACATGCCCCTTTTCCTTTAGTTGGACAGTCAGAGCTCTACTATGGTGAACATACAGACTCTCCACCACCCTCTGCCCCTCAAAAGAGGCAGAGAAAAGCCCCAGTTTCCCCTTGAAGATCCTAGCATTTAACCTGAAGTTGAGAACTTTGAAATTCAGATCCTTTTTTTTAAAATGGTCCCCTTTGGACCATCTTGACAGCAAGAGCTGTCCTTTTTGTTTTTGGAAGTGAGGATGAGACCTCCAAAATCCCCTGGCTTTACGAAATGGGATACAGGAGGATGGAAAGTTAAGAGTTGCATATCAAAACTGCCCTCTATTCCCTGAGCAAGACTTTGTTGTAAGGTGTAGGAGGGCGGGAGTCCTGAGGTGAACAGAACGGTGCTGCTTTATTTGAAATGTTTTCTTACCTCATTCTGTACCCCGGTAAGGAGCCAGCCTCATCAGTGGCTTGGCCCCATGTTCCTGTCCACTGCTCCACTGCCTATCTGGTGCAGCTCATAACTCCAGGTGCTTCTTGCCACTCGAGCTCTCACCTTGACCAGTTTCAGTTCATCTTAATGTTTCTGAAGTCTGCCCAATTTCTCTTCCTTGGCTTCTGTTAGGTTTGTATTTTTTTTTTCCTTGTTTCTGTGGAAAACTCAGAGGAGAAGCTTTCTTATAGCTCCCTCTGGATTGGAATGAGATTTACAAGCCAGTGTCATTCCCAGACATTTTTCTATAGGACTACCTTGCTAGTGTGCCCTCCTGCTTTGTTTTCATGACTCTTACCCCACCTCCTTTTGGATATTGCCTCTTGCGAGCTAAGCAGAACAGTGAAGACTGACACATGTAGGGATGGAGTTGGTCCTTGATCCACTTTTTCTAACCCTTGCTGTTTGCTTATCTTTATCTCAGAAGGAACTATGGACTGATTTGCATTACGTATTTTAAAGAGTTAAGGAAACCAGAGCAACTGGGCCTTGAAACTATTATTGCCTTCTCCCCCTGTACTTGTCCTGATCAGCATTAGGTTCTCATTATAGACTGACCTTCAATCCAAGTGTTGTGGCAACTTTTCAGAAAATCAAACCTTGGCAGAAATAAAGTAATTTGGAATTATCTTTGCCCTAGACTTTAATGACATCTAAAAGAATGCAGAAGGAAAGGAGGGTTTAAGTAGACTGGCCTATTTCCAAACAGTGTTTTGGAAGTGAAAGTTAGTGAGAAAGGTAGTATGGTCCACTCTTTTATATAGGGCACGCAGATCGTGACTTTACTGTTTGGGTGTTTCCTTTCCAGCCTATACTTGTGGTTAGAGGAGGAAGGCGTGGGAAGTAGTTTTGAGTAAGGGTTTGCTCACATTACTTCCCCTCTGTTTTTTGTTTTGTTTTGTTTTTTGTCCCTACCACCACCATCATTAGGGCAATAGTGCCCTAGCCTGGAAAGGTAGAAATAAAGTGGGCTGAATGCAGCGGGTGCCCTGAGGGGGACATAATTTTTTAAAGGAGATAATGTTGCCTACATTATAGTTGACAGTGGTTAGGAACTCTTCCTTTCCCTACCAGCCTTCCCTGTAACCTCAGAATTTGTATCCTTCCTTCTTCAATTAATTGTATTGATCACTCTGTAATCCTATTACGTATCTGAGTGTGTATGTGTGTATGGGGGAAAGGGGTTCTTTAAAATTTTTGTGGTTTGTGGCTTTTTTTCCCATAATTAGTCCTAATGCCGCATGCCCAGGAGCCACTGCCTGGCATTATCGCATGCTGGGATCATTGGGGGAGGGTAGTGTGAAACTCACCACTGTCCTTTATTTTGGAGAGTCTTATTTTTGCATAAGTAATCCATCCAATACAGATAGCTGATTAACTCTATGTGTTCCCCGTACCCCTATGGCTGCTGGTGTAAATAAACTGCATCTTCTCATTGCTAAACAGTAATAATAAACAAAATTTTAAAAAAATGGCTTTATTTGGGGACTGTTCATTTTTTTAAAATTATGCATGTTTTACAATGACATAGTAAAATAAATGTTAAGTGACTGTTGAAACTTAATACTTTCTTCCGAGAGTTGTATCACAATAGTAGAGGAATTCTGTCCAGCCTTATTTCTCAGTCTTGTCCTGAAAATTTAGCTATCTACAAAATAAATGAACCATATATAATCTTCCCTTTTCTTTATGAGGCAGGAAGGTGGTAAAATAAGTACTATTCAAACGTGTTACTAAAAGCTTAGTGGGGTAGTTCTATTTCAGTAGAACTTAAGGAATATTAATATACGCGTTTTACCATCATTTCAAACTAATCGTGCTTTCAAACAGCAAATTATTCCTAGTAGAAAATGACTCCACCTTTCTAAAGATAACATTTTCCCATAATTTTAAAACTTTAACCTAATGCTTTGAGTTTCTCATTTTAAGAGTAATTCTGAGGTTCTTCATTGCTTTTAATTCATAATCCAGAGTATGAATACTCTAGAAATTGTACCTGATTCTTCTTACTACTGATCGAAAATACTTTTTTGCTAAATGTCCTAATTAGTAGTTCCAGACTGGATATAGTTAAATCAACATTTTCATGGAAATGGGGCCAGAGAAGAAAAAACTTGACTCAGTAGATTATCTAAGGACTTTACAGAAGTTTATCATGATAGAGTCATCTCTTCCAAAAGCCCTAGGTGTAAATGTCATTGTCCATTTTAAACAAGATCAGTCTACCAGTGACTTGAGAAAATGTAAAACTTTGACCTCTAAAAAGGGACAAAATGCAACCATAGCAGAAAATTTCTTAAAATGAAATTTGACTGATAATAGTTCACCTTAAATCAGATTTTCATTGCTTAAATTGAAATTCACTATAGGAATCTGCTATCACCTAGCATTCAAATGTTGCTGAAGCAAAGAATTTTGGGTCCTATTTTGTAGGTTTATATTTGAATTAATATGTTTAGTGCTCAGTTCATTTTCTAAAATATTTAAGATCTCAGCGCTTTATTGAATACTTCAAAATAGGGCTTTTAAGATTATTCTAGTTTATGTTTTCTAACTAATCTCTAAAAATCTCTGAATATTCAACTTCTTAGATTTAGTATTTTAAATATGCTTATCCTGTAGCATCAGGTCAGGAACCTAATAAAGGGTTTTTTGATATTTGCAAATATAGTACACTGTGCTGAAGTAGTTAAGGACTCAGGAAGAACTTGCTTTGTATGTTGATAATTAATATCATTATCTTGCTTTAGAACATACCTGAGTTATAAAGTTTGTCTTAAAAAGGTGTTTATGAAATGAGAATTTATCACTGTGCTTAAAGCACAATGTTTATTAAATACATTTTCACAATAGTGTTCAAAATTATTGATTAATAAAGTATCAGTTCTCAGATCAACTCGAGATAACATCAGACTTCAAAAGTTTTACTATGCTATGAAGGATACAAGCTTTTTTATCTTCATGTTCCACAACATTCCCTTTATGACACTTTGGAGGAAAATATTAAAATGATATGCTTGTACAAACAGAAAACTGCATATAAACCCAGAATCCTTGTAGGGCTTGTTTTGGTTTGGTTTTTGGTATTCGTTTAATTTTGCATTACTGAGGATTGAGACCAGGGACTGCAGAACTACACCCCGAGTCATTTTTATAATTTTTGGTTTTATATTTTTGGGATGAGATCTCACTAAGTTACCTAAGCTACCCTGCAATTTGCCGTCATCCTGCTTTCTGCCTCAGCTTCTTCAATAGCTAGCTAGGACTACAGGTGTACCAGGTCACCCCTATCTTTGCTTTTTTTTTTTTTTTTTCCATTTTTGAAAGCATTTTCTATTCTATTATTTGAGCCTTACTGGAAATATGTGACCTGAAAAAGAAATACTATGTTGATTTTTTAAATGAAGAAAAATTGAGCACCAGAGAGTTGCCCGTAGTTGAAAAACCAAAACTCTAGAAGTGATAGAAGCAAAAGTAGAATATTGATGTCAACTTCTAGGGTAGTGTTCTTTGCTGAGACAATACAAATTTTAATAAGTAAAATAGCTAAAACCACAGTTAAAGTAGAATAAAAAACATAGAAAAAACTTTAAGGCCATGAATTTGCAAACAAAATATTTGTCTTAAAAAGTGATGGAATTTTAAATTTTTAAATAGACCGATTTATAATTTAAAAAAAATTTCTACCCCAATACATAAAAACACAAGAATTTTACAGACAATATGGCAAACAATCATCAAACAATATAGGACAAATACAAGATCAATGAAAAAAACTAAAGTTGTTAACAAATCAACCCTTAAAATACCAACGGTAAACATAATAGGCAAACCAGAGAGCAAGGGTAGAAGAACATCACATTACTATTAGAGAAAAATCATGTGGAAATTTCACTATATACAAAAAATAGTCTTCTAAAATTCAATACCAATTATTGATTTAAAAAGACAATAAATGGATAGAGCAAATGTATATATAGATAATTTAATTTTACTCAGTCATAAAGAAGAATGAATTTGTGTTATTCACAGGAAAATGGATCTTGAGACCGTAATGTTAAGTGGACCAAATCAGACACAGAAAATTAAATATGATACAGCTTCTTGTGTATGAAATGAACCTCAAAAAGGAAAATAAAAAAAATAAAAAGGAAAATGAAGGAGAATTGGAAACTGGGAGATCAACTTTCTAGAAATAATGAAAGGGAAGGGGAAAAAAGGAAAAGAGTACAGGGAAGAGAGGAAACATGATTTGTGTATATACCGATGCATCAACATGAGCATAACTATTATGTATATACCACAAAGATAAACCAAAAAATGATTTTTCAAACAAGTTTTTTTTTACAAAGATGATATAAAAACAGGTTAAAAAACTATACACTAATAAAGGATATATATAAAAAAGTCTGCAGCACTTACTGTGCTTAATTCTATGGTAAATTCTTGGAAGCATTTCCTTTAAAAGCAGGAATAGAAGACATAAAATTCTCTTGTGCACAGATGGTGTTTACATGTATACTTTTACAAACTGTACAAATAATACCAATGGAAATACTGAGAGAATGCAGTAGTGTTGCTGGATATAAGATCCGTATCCAAGATCAGAATTCTAAATTTAAAAAATGTTACATTTTCAATCTAATACAGCTAATTATAAACGTCATATGAATATAATGCGGAAGGTGTAAGAAAAATAAAATCTTCCAATTGTTGGAAATATGTGAAATCTAGAGAGACAGGAGGTTCTTGTAGAGAAAGTACAATATCCTTGCATCAAATATGTGGAAAATAATCTTGATTAAAATGTAATTAGATGTTTTCATGGAGTTTGATAAATTTTAAGATTTATGTGAAAAGACAGGTATAAGAATAGGTAAGGTGTTTTTGACAAATATGAGTATCTTACGGTTTGGGTACAAAAGCACACGCATTTATGTCATGCTGATAATTAATTTGGTATTATAATCAATTAACATAAACCAACATATCATTCTGGAATGGTTTATCAACAAATGAATACTATAACTCCAGATACCAAAATTCACTCCTATGCAGATTTAGAAATTTAATGTAGAAAAGTAAAATATTAGACCTTTCTAGAAAAATATGGGATGATATGTTTTTAATTGTGTATAGGGGAACAATTTTATACAAATACCAAACAGACAAAAGATTGACATATTGAACCATAATAAAATTTAAAATTTCTGTTACTTAAGTCACAAAAACAAGAAACAATGTACTGGTAGTTTTCAAGTTCTTATAAGCAATAAAAGATTATTTTATAATTATATGATTGACAAGTTTACAAAGTGAAACGGTAGCTCATTCTTAGAAGAAAAGAACCCAAATGGCCAAAATGTTATGAGAAAGTTTCTTTTAGGTTCAGAAAAATGGAAATTAAAAACAAACTACATAGTAATTTATATCATTCAGTATGGTCAAAGTAAAAACGTGTAATGAATCAACTTGAAAGTCATATGGAGCAATGAAAATTCATACTTTGCTGGTGAACTTGAAAATATTTTGGAAAGCAATTGGTAAATGTCTATGACAGCTGAAGATAAGTATAATCAATACTCCAGTATTTCCACATCATATACCATTATATGTAAAGAAAATACTGTATAAATAAAAATAACCAGAGCCGCATGAATAAAATCTTTAATAAAATGTATATTCTTATAATTTGCTCTTTCATTTGAAGATTAACAACATGCACACTAATGCTACATAGTATTTAGCATTGCGTGCATATGTAATGAAAAATATGTCCAGAATGTTGGACTAGTCTTACTTTTATGTGGATGCTGGAATACAGCATCCATATACTTTTGAAAGTAAACATCTGAATGCTGAATAAACTGCAATAAAAATAATATTAAGTGCATTGCTGTCCTCCTATGGAAGCAAAGGAAATGTCCAGAATAGCTACTGCAAAAATACAAGTGAAAACAAAGTAATATGGCACTGGAAAAAAGAAATATAATCATAAGGAATAGGAGAATATACCCTGATCATTACAAATTGAAATTATACATACAAGTTGCTAGAAATAACTCATCCTTAGTGAAAGGATGGATGACCTGAACTAAAGATAGATGATAAATAGGAAGATAGGCAGATAGATAGATGCAGATATTAGCCATTCTGACTTCAGACAGAGCAGATAAGAAAGTGAGACCCTGTCATGGCCTGTTGTAAATTAATTAAAATAATAATGTCACCATCATCAGCCATTCCTTTGGGGATTTGTATCCATTCACTTCCTTTCACAGAGCTACTTTACCCAGTCAGAGAAACATCTAATGAGAAATAAATAGAATTAAACAGAAACATCTAATGAGAATAAGTATTATTAAAATGATAATGTACCCCTTGACTACGTTATAGAATTTTTGCCCCTCAACATTTTCACAGAATAAAAGCTTACAATCCAGAAAACACCTTTTTAAAAAGATTTCAGAGGTATAATTACCATACTCGACATCTAAAATTCTGTTTTAAAAAGAAATTCCAATTCTGTATTTTGTCTTTGCTGACTATACAGAATTAGTACTCTTTGTAAAAAGATTATTACGTATGGAATGTGACAGCTATAGACAAAACTTTTAATTATTGAAATTTAAACAACATAAAGAAGTGAATGATGATGCAGTATTGAAAGCAATAATAATAGAACTAAAAATGAAAAGAATATGCCAATAAAATTTAAGAAACTTGATTAAATAAAACCTCAGTATAATCAATTTTCAAAAAGAGGAGGAATGAATTAGAATGCCATACATAGCACAATGTGTAACTGTGTTCTCTCTATGCCTTCCTGTGATGAACCTACATGGCATTTTAAAGTAGATAATCAAAGGTGAAATGCAGTTAATAAAAAACATAACACCGAAAGTGCAATTGAATGTGCTGCAGTGGTGGCAAACCCATGGCATGCGTGCCACAGCAGGCTCTTTGTATGATTCAAAACTCTAAAAGGTTCACTACCACTGGCTTAGAGGATGGCCAAAGGTGCTAATGGTGACATTGCCGGAATCCGAGAGACTCAAGATACTCATTCAGAAGAACTCAGTTGCATGAGAAATTACCAATATAAATGAGGATAACAGATAAAGATGTTTCAGAGGAAGCAAACCTTCCAATACACTTGACAGTAAAGGATATGTCAGAAATAAAAAAAAAAATTGTATAATGAGCAGAATTCTAAAGATGGTCTTTGAACATTACTTTTCCCTAGTTATTCAACAAAACAGTAATCTAAATACTGTTGCAAAGGGATTTTGCAAGTATAAGCATAGGCCCAATGTAATCCCAGCAATCAGGAGGTTGAGGCAGGAGGGTTGCCATGAGTTCAAGGTCAGCTTGTGCTACATAGTGAGTTCAAGGACAGCCTGAACTGCAGAGTGAGACCCTGTCTCAAAAAACAAACAAACAGCAAAACAACAACAGAACAACAACAAAAAACTGTTAAGCGTTCTTTCATTTCTTTAGGAGTTAAGTATTCATTTGCAAAGTCTCTACACTCAGGACAAAAATGGCAATCTGAAATGATATGTGAAAAATATGAAGTAGTTCAATGTATCATCTTACCATTTTAGAATTAATGTCCATTAATGAACTGATCAGTTGCATCTGTAGTGTAACAGCTATAATATTTTCTAATTTCTCTCAGATACTGTATCTCAGTCTTTTAATACGAATATTCCCCCATATTTGTCCAGCTAAATTTTAATTAAAGAGCATTACACTCACAGTCAGTGATTTACCCCCAATAAACCTAATGACTGTTCATAAAATTTTAAAAGAATTTGTTCCTTCTCAACATCAACTTAGCATGTCATAACTATGTTAACTTTTCTTTTAGGCAGGGCAGTTGGCCACAAGAATAATAGATTAACAGAAACACCTTTTATAAGGGTTCTTTGTAACTTGGCCTTGAAGTCACTTTCTCGAGAGTAGTCATAAACCAAAGTAGACAGTCTGTAAGCGAATCCTGACTGGCATGCATGTTTGAATAGGTATGTCCAGTGAGATACAGTGACAATATGAAAGTAAAATTGATGAAACAAACCAGATGTATTGCTCAGAGACTCCAGAAAGATTGAGTGTGCCAAAAGGAAGCTAATAGGAAGCCTAGACGTGGTAGGGGGTACTCCACCAGTAGATGGAGAGTGAAATGAGAGAGAGAGACAGTCATGCAGAACCTGTGAGGTGACGCCTTTATTAAGGACCATAGGTATGCTTCCATAGATTTTTCCCCAAGAGGTTTGGCTAATTGAAGGAAAATATGCAGGGGTGGCCATATCCACCTAACTCAGATGTTTGACGTTAGATTTTAACATGGTCAGCAGCTGTGAAATGTTGAATTTTGATTCAGCGGGGTATGGACCAAGCAGGCTATGTTCATGAACAACCACATTAGGAGGATGAGTTTAAGTAGGCTAAAGATGATGGAACATGAGTAGGTTTCAAATAGGTTTATCAGGCCTAAAAAGAATGTGGTGGTAGTGATTGTATTAACAAATGTATGATATCTCTATTTGAGTAATATTCCACTAGTAAAGAATGTATAAAAGAATAAATACTTAAATTGATCAATCTACTATTAATTATAGACTATTATGTATTATTGAGGGAAGAGTGTAGTATAATATAAAATAATCAGTGAAAGTAATGACAACTAAACTATAAACATTAACGTTCTACCATTAAGAAATACAAAAATAACCCTAACAAGGTACTGGAGGTTCCAGAAGTGGTGTATTATATATATTTAATGATTTCAAAGGAAGAAGATAACTAAATTACATTATCCTACAGATATATGCAAATACTTATCAGATCGCTTGCCTTAACAATCCCCAAGGGTGAGCTGGGGATTTAGCTCGGTGGTTAGAGTGCTCACCTTACAAGTACAAGGCCCTGAGTTTGATCCCCAGCACCAAAAAGAAAAAAAAAAAAAAAATACCTAAGGGTTTTGACTAGAGTGACTATACACACTTACAGTACTGTTCTGACCTTGGTATACAACTATTATTCAGGTATATCATTGGTAGTGCTTTCTTGTCCTTTCAAAAATATTGGGTTTGGGGTGATAAATTATATTGATACTCTCATTATGATTTACAGAACAACTGAAATGTTTATTTTATCTAAGGACAAATTTTAGTGGAAGTTGTGGGATCAAACACAACTCGCAGTTGTGAATTTGAGATGTGTTAAATTTTTGTGTAATATATTTTGATAGTATGTAATTTATTAGATGTTAGAAATAAAAGTTATGATTTGCATTGATACACAGTCAAAATACAGTTAATTAGCTGGTGGAGTAATTCCAATTATATGGGAAATAGAAGAGATAAAGTTATTTTAAGCAGGATCTTTGATGTTTTATTTGAGTTGGAGTAAGAATGAACAAAGCATAAACTGAAACAATGAAACAATGTATGATTATTATGTGTTAAATATTCTGATCACCAAACATTTCTAACCAGGCCTAGTCAGAAACACTAACAGCTCTAAAGTTAAATGCCCTGTGGGAAACAGCCAGCTCTCAGCTCCCGAGACCTTCCCAAGGCCACAGTGTTCCAGCTCCTCGGCCCTGGACACACTCCAAAGCCCGCAGCCTCAAGATAAGGAGGAACAAAGAAATATGTCACCCTGCAGAAAACTCTCGGCTAGTCGATGCCCACAAACCCCTTTCCACCATAACCCTAATATAAACCTTAAGCCCCTCTGTTCTGAGAGCTTGTCCTTTGTCTCTGAAAGTCTCCCCTCTGGCTGGATTTACTCCCTAAGGAATACCTGCTCTTGCTGTTCTGAGGCAGCATCTCATTCTTTTGCCAGCTCAAATTATTAACATTATGTACTCTGAGAGTTACATATGGCGCATTTGTCAGTGAGAACAAATTGTCCAAACCTCATCTTTGCTTGTGTGACTAGGTGATAAAACTTTACAATATGAGACCAAATCTCCCGTACTGAGGTAATAGTCATAAACAATGGTATATAACAGGGAACACATTAAAAACTCCAATTAGCAGCTAGCATCACTGAACAGAGGGATGGGAAGGAGTAATTCAGAGTGAATTGCTATACTCAATTTATAGTTTGTCGTGATTCTTAACTGAAAACAATGTCCAAAACCTCAAAAGTCCTTGGTAGTGATACACATAAAATATAACCAATGAGTGTTGTTCACTAGAATTCTCTGTGGTCATAGGACTGCCCTGTGTCTCAAGCTATGAATAGCTGAACACGCAGAACAAATGAAATGATATGTCATGTAAACCAAAAAATGAGTCTTCCCAGCAAATATCAGCTTTTCTGTCACTTGGTTCCTGTTCCAAAGAAAGGGGGAGCAAAATCAGACAATATATTTAAAGGTTTTCAACTTTATGTGAATTCTGTACCTCTTTGTTCACGTGTGATGGAGTCTTGTCTGACAGTCAGCAGCCCATTTCAACCAAAGAAGCTTTATCTCTCTGAATCCATTTCAAGCTGATTTCCTGTATTCAAGATAAAGAAACAGAACAGTTAACAAAGATCTTACATGATTGATACTAATTTATGTAACTGAATGATCTAGTAACATATTTAAAATGGTCTGTGTGATATCTATATCTCTGTGTGTGTGTGTGTGTGTGTATATATATATATAAGTGGTAATCAGCAAACTGTTAAGAAATAACATGAAATTATTTTTCCTACAATAACAATAATCATTATATTTGGTTTAATATTCGTACATAAAAAAACGATATTCTACTACATTGACAAATACACATTTTACAGTTCGTCTTTACACAGAAGTTATTATGTATTTTCCATGCACTTGTCATAGAAGTGTGTGTAACTTTTGAAGAATTTAGGCTATATTTTGTGTGTAGAAATTTGAATAATTATGTATTTCTCTTATGTGGTGTAGATGGAATGTGATTAATGTTTTAAATTTCATGTAGTCAATTTTTATATTAAGTATAGGTTCTCAAGGAGAATAAATATTACCCATGCATGAGAGTTGAAACCATATTTTTATGTGGTAGCTATTTGCCTTCACAAAAAATGGCACCAAAGCACAGGGAGATTAAAGTTTATATACACGGTCACATAGATTTGATTTATCTAGTAAATCAAGTGTTTTCTCTTGCAACCTAGCAAGTCATCCTAAATTTAGCAGTTTAAACAACAAAATTTTCCTCATGGTTTCTGTGATTCAAGTGTCCAGATAAACTGTGAGTCTTCTATTTCAGCTCTTTCCAGACAGAAATCAAAGTGTCAGTCAGAGCTGCTGTCACGTATGGAGCTGCTTTTTCAAGTTGATAGGTTGGTGGCAGAATTCATTCCCTGTGACTGTGTGCTTGAGGACTGTGTTTCCTTGCTGGCTGTCAACTAGGGACTGCTCTTAGCTTCTGGAGACTGCCATCTAGTCTTTGGCATCAAACTACCTTCTTTCACAATCTGGAAGCCTACAGCCAGCAGGAGGATGTCCCTCTGATGCTTTAGTCTCGCTCATATATGGAGCCATCCCCGTTTATGGCAATTTCCCTTTTGTGGAACTCAAAGTAGAAGAGTAACCTAGTCACAGGAATTACAATCACAGCATCTTTCCTCTGCCCTGCCTCACATTCAAAGGATGACTCACACAGACATGCAGAAGAGAGACTGGACAATTTAGAAGGCATTTTAGATACCTGCTCCCCGTACCTCTGCTTCACTTCACTCCTAGATTCCTAAATACACTGAAGGTTAAGCTAGAATGAGATCCCAAGGATACCATCTGTTTGTTCTCTTTTCTGGTCTTTGGGGAAGGTAAACAGCCAGATGAGACTACGATACACAGTTGTGACAGTATACTTTAAATTTCGAATAAATAATCCCCCCAAAGCCTTATGTGTGTAATCATATTGTTCTCTAGGGTATCTAGTTCATTTTTGTAGAAATATGTTGTCCTTTGGCCTGTAGCCTTGGGGCTGCTTTCATTAAAGCAAGTCACCTTCTTGGTTGGTGATTTTATTGCCATCTATAGTAAAAACCTATTACTAACATGTGAGATGTGAATAACAGAATGATAGTCCCAGTCTTTGGGGCACTTACTCGAGCACATTTGTGGGCCAAGTATATGGGGCCTTTTGAATCATCACTCCTATGCACCCTCCCACCACACCAGTCTCAAATCCTCTACACACATCACTGTGATCTTTCCTATTAACACGGGGAGTGCAGAATAAGAATAGTTCTTGAATTCAAGGCTCATTTACCATTTCTCAGTTCTTCTCGAAGTATCGAATTTTCTATTAGAATGTAGGTTTCATGAGAAATGACCCTGGTCATCTGGCACAATGTCTGACACTCAATAATAATTGATTGAATAAATTATAGAAGTAAACGTGCATTGACTTGAATAATAAACCGTTACACTAATGCCAAGACCAAGGCAATAGATTCATTTTGATCTTGACAAGGAAGAACAAAATTCTCTTGGTGTTATTTGAATTATAAAATCTTTGGAGATATATGTATTTTGCCTCTTTATTTTACAGAGTTTAAGAATTAGGCTTTTTCTACTTTATAAAATAAATATAAAATCTCACACTGAAGTAAATTCTAAATTTCTAAGAGAAATGACTTTTTAAATCATCTTTAAAAATACAGAAATCTACCATTTCTCCTTTCTTGCTAATATATTGTGATTCCAAACAGTAAGATGTAAAGTGTTTTGTTTGGTTGCAAAATGCAAATAAGATAGATTAATATTCACCTTAGTACTTCTCTTTCCTAGAAAGCTCCTTGGTGATTAAAGTTTGACTAATTTATTTTCTTTGGGGAGGAGTATTAATGAGATCATCACAACCTTTGTATAAAATTGAATTGTTGGACTGCTAGGGTGGACAATTACATAATGAATTTGTCAAAAATATTGTATCTTAATTTTACATAGAAGAGAAACTTGTGATTTTGTAGCTTAATTTAGCAAAAGTTTATAATGAAACATACTATAGTACAAAAACAGCGTCTACTGAATCTTTGAAGGCTACAATTAAATTTAGCCACTGAAACTGAGGAAACATATGATTTTAAAAATTTTTCCATTTGTCTGCATTGCTCATATATCCAATCATTTGTTTTTACTGTTCTACTTGTTAAAATTAATTCACCCTAAAATTTGATCAATTTTGCCATATCTTTCCTGAATAAAAATTTGAATCTTGATTAATTTCTTTCGGGGACCAAACAATGGTGGCCAAATCTCAGGTCTATTTAGAGTAACAGATAATTTAGTACGACTCATAAATGTCATGTTTGAATAGAATTTTTTAGCAATCGCTTTTGAAAAGAGTTCACACACTGAAAACAGCATTTCTAGATTTGAGAACAAAGATAAATTTTTTTGAGAAAATAACAACTAGCTGATAAACCACTTACGCTATAATTTTCAATGCCATCCAGTACCCTGCAGCAATTTTGTTCTTTATTTTTAATTCCATGGTTTTGCTACAGGTCAACCAATTACTGAATAGTTCAGCTGCACAATGAGTGAAATGGCTTCTGAGTATCATTTAATGAGAAGGGTCTTCAATGCAAGAAAAAAACTGTAGTGCAATCACACTGAGTGATCAAACAAATTTATTAGATTATTTCAAAGCACACTTTTTGGATTAAATTAAAACCCCAGACTAAGAATAAGGAGGCACAGATGGTCCTACCAATTCTTCACAGAATATTTTTGTGATCGTTGGCAAAGTATCTCCCAAAACACAAGTTTTCTCACATCTAAAGGAGGAATACTAAGTTTTAAAATTGCACCCTCCCAGTGACGTTGTTAGGATTAAGGTCACAAGACGTCACAGTTTTTAAATCATCAGTGTGTTTTACTTTCATTGGCCTCCAGTCAGTCAATACACAAGAGTATTGTAAGTTCACACCTGAAGTTTACTAATACTGGCAGCAGACAGATACGATGGAACATTCATGAATTATCTTCTATTTAATATGATGTTATCATATTTTAAATTTTTATTGTACTCAAAGGATACATATCAGTCATATTTTCTAGGAAAAAGGTTACTTCTCTACAGTTTGTTTTTTCTTTGCCATTTTTGGGAGTTAAGCCATATAGCCAAGTACTGCAGTGATTTAAGTCTAACATTATTTGAGAAAATTAAAATATGCTAAAATATAACTTTTATGATTTTACTTATACATGTATAAGTAAAGCTTTTTAAAAGTTCCTAAAAGCAAAATAAATGCCAGCTGCTCTCAGATTCTCACCATATTACATGGAAATAGCAATAAAACTTATTTTCACAGAAACTTTCTAAAAATTCACGTCATCTATTCTTTTATATATGAAGTAGAACAGCCTATGTCAAGGAGCGTTAACTCAAAAATCACGGCTTTATCGTGTTTTCCTAATGACATATTTGCTTATTCTAAAGATTCATTCCACTATTGTCCCAGGATTGCCAATCTCTCTTTGTTATTGTTGTTGTTGTTTTGAGACAGGGTCTCACTATATAATTCAGGCTGGCCTTGAACTCACTATGTATCCCAGGCTGGCCTCCAACTTGCAGCAACCCACCTTCTGCAGCATCCCATGAGCTGGAATCACAGGCAAGCACCACCATACCTGGCAGTCAATATCCCTCCTATTCTTGGTACCTGATTTGGAACAGTATAAACTTTGGCAAAATATAACAACTTGGCTACCTCATTCATCATACTTTTTTCCATACACTCTTTAATATATATATACCATGATTTATACTACAGAATCATTCATTTACTGGAAAATAATTTCTGGTTCTTTCACATTGTGGTGATAGTTATATTTTCTCCTTTCAGTTGAAACATCCTTTTTTCTAAGAATCGTGTCATTGTTTGCTGCAAGACATTTGATTATAAACTGAGAATTGTGCAACTTATTTTTAATTCTGATATATGTAGAATAATTGAAATAGTATTATTATATATACCTTTGATACTACAAATACTTCTGCCCAAATAAAAAACATTTTTAAAATCTCAGTTCGAGTCACTACATCAATATTCCTAAGAATACATATGTCTCTATATATGGCTACTAATCTGTTAGTTCTATTTAAAATACTAGTTATTTATAGCATTTTAGTAAATATTGCATGTCTATAGAGATGATCTGGAAATTTCTATTTATATTTCTATCATGATATGGATAATTGGATCATACTTTGAGATTTTTTCCACAGGTACCATTATGAATTTTTATATGCCAAACCATTATGAATAGAATTTCTGATTTTGCAAAAAAGCCCTGTGGCTCTTTTTGCCACATATAACTTACACACCAATGGTTAAAATTTAATTTGTAGTAGATTGTATTCACATTGAATGTGGAGTTGAGAGTGTATCTTGGTTTTAGAGCACATGCTTAGTATATATGAATCCCTAAGTTTAATCACCAGCCCCTCAGATTGAATTGCTATAAATTAGTGCAACTTTAAGAAGTATGTGCACAATGATAATAAAATCCATAGTGAGCATATAATTTGCTGTTGTTTCAGGAGGATTTTTAAGCTTTATGAGCACTATTGACTTTCAACCTATTAAACTGAACTCAATTTGAGTTATTTCTCTAAGTTTAATAAATAGCACTCAGTTATAAATCAATAAAATAATATCCCAGTGAGTCACATTTAATATTTTTCTTATGAACTTGTTCAAGCCCAGTCCAACCCTTAGAGAAAAGACTATGCAATGATAACAGTGTATGGATTTTAAAATTAGAGTGATCTCAGGTTTACCACCAATAGTTATGCCATTCCACATACATTAGGCAAGTTGTCCAAATCTTTTCTGCATGTCCAATAGAACTTTAAATACAAGCTTTTATGTTTTTTTGTAAATATTAAAAATTACTACATATACAAATACATACAGTGTAACATTGCTTCATTAAAAGTTATTTGTCCTCCATATAGTAAAACTATGTACTTACAGCAGGTATCTTTGCTTTATCCACCCTGTGTATAGCAGGAGACTCAGTTTTGAGTTTAAAGTTGCCTGAATATATCTGGATATTTAGTATAGAGGGACCATCAAGATCCTCTACAGGATATGTCATGAGGAAATTCTAATATGTTGGGATAAATTGTGTCTCCCAAAAATTCATATATTCAATTCCTAATCTTCAGCATTTCCTACTACAACTGTATTTAGAGAAAAGGTCTTTAAAGAGCTATTAGGGTAAAATGAGGCCATATGGTCGGGTTCTCATCCAGGACGACTGGTGCCCATGTAATAAGAGAAGATTAGAATATAGACACATGACAGGGGAGTGATCGTGTGACAATATGGAAAGAAAGTGGCTATCTGCAACATCTTTCTGAGGACAGATGCCTCAGAAAAAAACCAAGCCTGATGACATTTTGATCTTGGACTTCTTGTCTTCAGAACACTTAGAAAACAAACTTTTCTTTAAGCCACACAGCCTGTGTTAGTTTGTTTTGATAGTCTTACCAAACTGATATAACTATGTATGGGATCAAAGAGTCTGGCGCAAAGTTGATACTCTAAATCTGAAAGGCAACCTGGGTGCCTATAACTCAGATAGACCTTTCCATGTTCCCAGACAATTACAGCCAATGTTCATTGATTGTATGAAAAATAAAATAAAATAAATAAAAACCATGCACATAATCGGTAGCTTTCATACCAACAGCTGACCTAGAAACAGAACTCGGTATGTCAGCAGAGGAGATGATATCAACGTATGATAGAGATATATATGTATGATTGTTGTGCTTACTGAGAAGCAGCAAAAGAGAAGACAGAAAATATCAAGTATTTCATTTATAAATTTTCAATGCATTTGCTAGTTCTAATACCCTGGAACTCATAATTACATATAATTACAGTTTATATTGAAGATAGATTATTATATATTTTATAACACTCGAATTGGCCAAACAACATATCTGTAGAGTTAGTCATGAGGGGCATAAAAGTAACTTAAATGTGTTTGCAGGCCATTTGACAATGATTTTCATTTGATATAGTTATCAATCTACCATATATTTGGAAATAAATGATCCTAAGAACTACATGGATGAACAGTCTCATGAAATGAAGTTGTCAAATAATGGCATCATTCTCCATTCATGAGAAGCTAGAAATGGCCATTTTAATGAGCAGTATGCTTGCTTGGAAAAACATAAAGTTTCTGAAGCCAAATAAACAGCATGAAGTTATTGAGTAAAAGAAAATATAAAGAAGGAGGGCTAATCAAAAACAAATATGTGGCTTAGAGGAAAATTTCTCATGTGGAATGCTCAAGCTGTCTTTCCGCCCTTCCTATTGCTGTTTTGGAGATATTTGGTTTCCATTCACTAATATTGAATGCCCATGTTATTCAGCTTTTATTCCTGCATTTTTGTTCATTTATTGATCCGATATGTGATTAGCATTCTCTTCCTAAGTATCAGTAACTCTAAGTTTTAAGAGGATTGAAATAGTATAGACAGAATCTCTATTAGAATGAGAGAACTGATCTTCCTGCTTAGACTAGCATATGCCAGCCTCATTCATTTGTCAAGGCATTTATACTCAATGACATGTCTGCCCGCACCATTCTGTGCTCATTTCTTTGCATTTCATTTTCGTGTTTCAAGTGTCTCCCTATATTACTTTTAATACTCCAATGAGTACAGATGCTAGAGGCCTGAGAACCGTATGGACGATCACATACGAGAAAGGATGAGTTTCTTAATCTCAATTTAAAGGCCTGGAATATAGGTTGAGAGTTTAAATAAAATTGTGAAATAAATCTTATCTCAGCTGAAGTAGCTGCTTCTTACTCTATATTTCCACTATATTATTACTTCATTACTTTTCAACTCTCCTTCCATTACTGCAAGTGTTATTGAAGGCAATAAAGTAATATAATGCTTAAGAATATGGACTCAAGCCAAGCAATGATTCAAGTAATGGTATGATCATGGACAAGTTTGTTACTCTCTCTGTATTTCAGTTTTCCACATCTGTAGTACTTCTAAAGATCCGATAATACTTGTAGGATTTTTGTGATCATTAAATGAGATAATGTATGAAATAATCTTTCTATAGTGTCCGGTGACCTATGTTTATAATAGTAATATGATCAGAAATTCACTTTAGCCTCTTCCTTTTCGCTTCACATGTGTTTTCTTTTCAGTTACATGCACTTCAACTTTATGGTTACTACTTAATACATTCTCTGTAGATTTTTAGACTTCTGCTTACTTTCATCCTGTGCTAGTATATGTCTGCTTTTATTCATCTCTCTAAAATAGAGGATCTTGATTCACTATCATTCATGTTTCAACAAGATTTTGTAGAAAATATCGCCAGTTTTTATTTCCTCAGTCTAGTCCAGACCGGTTGTGACTAGAGAGACCAACACATGTGGCCTCCCATCAAGAGCTCTTCAGGTCCAGAGATTCCACCTGGCTGCCCTCCAGAGTGTCCACCACGGGTGAGTGACACATGACTGCAAAATCTATGAAAAGGTTACAAAGCTGTCTCCGATTCCCATAAATGAGGGAAGAGTGTGGATATGAAAGTTATCTCTCAAAGGGAGAAGTGGCAGACAACTAAGAAAATAAAAATGCACAAATAGGAAATTAAATTGAAATAAGAGAAAATAAGAAGACTGATTTTCCCCCAGAAAAAGTAAGTTATCTTTTTTATAGTCAGGCGCTAAAAACAGCTGCATTAGCTATAGCCCATTGAATGGCGCACAGTCGTTAATATTTTACTCATGTACACATTTCATTTTGATGCGATTTTCTCTATAACCAGCCAGAATCATTTGCAGGATATTTAACAAAAATGATGAAAATACTCAGCTGCGTCTGTTCATCATTTGGCTAACCGCATTTTTGCATAAATTTAGCGTGGGCTTATGCCACCACTATTATTTTCCTCATCTTTCCCTTCACTATTGGAATCTTCATGCCAAAATTGATTATTATTCAGGTATCCAATCACACTGCCATCTTCCAATCAAGTCAGATGCAGAAAAACAAAACTGGAAAGATGTTTTCATCTAAAACTGCAGGCTTGTATAATACTTTCCTTAGACAACAACTAGTGGTTGTTGCAGTGACAAACAGCTTTAATAATGAAAATAGACTCTCAGTTTTACCTATACAGAAGCAATTTAATTTCCTCTTCCTTATTAGAATCCTTACTAGCTCTGCTCCTCCATCCTGCCCCCAGTTATAAAAATGAGTAGACAAGTACAACAGTTCTATTCATTCTCAGTTTAATATACAATTTCTCACATATACAAAGGAGTGAAATGGTTTCTGAAAACAGTGGCTGGTAATGATGACAGTAGAATCCAATTCCCTCAGGTACTGACTTAATGCTTATCTCTCCACTGGAGAGTATAATAAGGTCTCCGGGACTACTGAAGTTGACAGAACACCAAGCTCAGATTAATTACATCACAGAATTCAAGAGGAATTAGAAAAAGGAACAAGAGGGCCCCCAGAAAATGCATTCTTTTTAATTATCTAAGGATTTTCAGTATAATGCAATACAGACAAATTAAGAGTGGCTAATGCTATACATTTGAAAGTTTTGTCATACAGATTCTGAAAAATTAATTATTCCAATTGTAAGAAATCACCGTCACAAATTGAATAAAGTACTGTCATTGGAATATTTTAAATAAAGAAAAACTGAAGAGTAAGTAAAGGATAACATATGTGAATCTCCTACTGTCTTCTAGAGGATATATATATTTGTAACATCATTTAATTTCACAAACATGCAAAACACATTCCTTTTAAAATAAAAACTAGGGGCTAGGGATTTAGCTCAGCGGTTAGAGTGCTTGCCTTGCAAGCATAAGGCCCCAAGTTCGATCACCAGCTCCAAAAAATAAAAATAAATAGATAAATAAATAAATAAATAAAAACTAAAGCTGAAGGTAAGAAACCTTCCTAAAAATCTCATATCCGGTGAGCAGTCTGCAGAATTTGAATTTATCATTCAAATTTCAGTTTCTTTTCTCTTTAGTACACACAACTCCAAACCATTGTTCTTGAAATGTTTCTGTGTCAGATGGCAGACATTTTACATAGAAAAAAAAATACATGTGATTAATGAAGAAATAATGCACAGTGCCTTTTTATATCTTTATGTAATGCTAGAGTCTCTGTATATAGTTATTTGATTAATATTTGATAAATGTAAGAGTTTGAGCAGTAACTTGCAATTAGCATGGGGATATGTGACATATAAATCTGAAACATTAAAAAAATGATACAGGGTACCCTATTCCATTACACTTATCAAAAACTAGGAAAAGAAGCAACAAGATACATCATGTATAGGTACAAATCCCCTATGATGAATGTTATCACTATGTACATCTAAAACGTACCATTAAAATAAAATAAATTATTTAAAAGAAAAACTAGAACTCTACCATTAGTGCATGTTGGAAAAGTTAAACTATGCCAAGGTTTGGAATGAAACAAAATGGAAAAGATTCATGAACTGCTAAAACAGCTATTACAAAGCAGCATTTTTAAGTTCACCCAGTGTTCTTATATATCTGATTATTCCTGTTGTCTGGTTTGAGAAGAATTGATTAAGCCCAAAAGCATGAAAACAATTAAAGTAAAAAGCACATAACTGATTTCTGAAACAAGGAGCTTACCCATGTTAAAGGGCTTACTAAGGGTCTGGCCAAGCTGCTCATCCTCAGTGCTCATCTTCACTTTCTAAACGATCATAAAAAACAGTGTGAGTGACTCAGTTGAAATGGAGACCATTGTATCCTCTTCCTATCAATTCCCACAAAGCAGCTGGATTCCTCCCATATACCTCAAAATCGAGCGCCACCCCCCCCCCCCAAGCGGGCCACTCATACAGCCTGGAGTTGTCTGCAGTGCAAGAGATACAGCCTAGCTACAGAAACTTACAGGAAAAAAAAAATAATAGTTTGTGGGAAAACATTATGTGGCCCCAGAAGTTGGAAGTAAAGAAAGAACAAGTACCTGAGCTTCCCAGGAAAAATTCCCAATTCCAAAGCTGGCTGAATGAATGTGACATGGAAAGTGAGGAGAGAAGGTGGAAGGGTAGGAGCACATCTACCTATAATATACTCAACATTAATTTTAAGAGTTTGCTGTTTAGAATGCTTATCTTCAAGTTTTCAGAAAATTTAGTTAATCATATTGATTTGTTTCCTACATGTAGCATGTAGCCAAGATTTTGTGAGATGAATACAATAAATGCCATTTAAGGACTTGTGAAATTAGAACCACAGAGATTCTACACAATGTCAGGTTACGTAGGCTGGTGTGGCTCCTTCAGGATCTTGGATTTAACTCAGGGACATAAAGACTAGGTAATGAAGAGAGTTCATAAATATTAACCTGCACAGAAGGCAGCACAAAAAGACTTCAAAGGAGAAAGTAATTGACCATCTAGTCCCCAGGGTCTGGTGATCGTGTGAAAAAGGAATTTGCACATTTTGCTCTCAGCGTGTGTCTGTAAAGGGCAGGCAAGCTCGGGTGCTGGGAAATGGCTGGATTTATTTATGAGATTGCTTAAAGGATACATTACACAGAAGATAAATTAGAGAAATTGTATGGTCATATGCAATCAAATACTGTGCACTATTGACATATCCAATAAAATCATGAGATGCTACATAGATTGTATAAAATAGCAGAATGAGGGTGTTTTGCTTGGACTATGTCCAGAAGAGAATGTATGAAATGATTTATTGCATTTCTTAAGCCCCGAAATCATAGATATTGGGAAAAACAATGAAGTAGAAACATATGAGGAAAACCTCTGAAAGCAAATCACAAAGGAAAAGTCCTGGCCCACTAGAAAGCATTGTGACTTTTCTTCACTGAGAGCACCTGCTTCATACTTTGCTTAGTGAAAAGTTGACCAAGGCTGAATATTAGAAAAACCTTTCCTCAACTTAATAAATTAAATTCAATTCACTTAAAAAATACCTAGAGCAATATTTAATAAAAATGTGTGATTTGCAATGAATATTTGCTGCAGTTTAGGATTCCCTCATATAATATTTTAAAAAGCAAGCAAGTCTTGCTTAAATTTTGCTCAACATTGATATAAATATATATATGTATATTTTAAAGAGAAGATGAAATTTATTATTCTGTCTAATACAAACTTTCACTAGAACTTCCTCCTGTATCTAAACAATAAATCTTTTTTTTTTGCTTTTTTCTACTTCACTTGTCAAATACATGAGATTAAATGACTTGTTCTATTGATACTGTTTGCTAGTTCTGCATAATTTTTTCCCACAATTGAAATATCCTGAATGTTGTCTCTGATCCTTCATGTTCCAGTGGATGAGACCACCTCTACTTGATTTCACAACACTGTATTTTACCTTTTTTGCAGAAATATTTATTGAATATTTTATGTACCTAAGCATTGTTATAGATTACGGGCACACAGCAGAAGCAAGAAATCTTTTGCCCTCTTAAAACTCATAAACTATTACATACGATAGACAAATAGCTGCAATTGCCTGGGGCCAAGGCAGAAAGGAAGAGAAAACATAACAAATAAAAACCAGAAATTCTACTCTGTATGCCTTAAGGCCTCCTCCATTTCTTGCTCGTTTGATTAGAAACCATTTCTGTCTGCAACTCTTGGGCAGTTCCAGGTTTCCAGCTGTCTTTGATTCCAGGCTTGGTGAGAATAGAATAAAAGAAAACAAGACAAAAACAGGAAACTCGCCGTCAGCTGGTACTTTGAGCTCCCCAGTTCACCTGGTAACATTCACTTAGTACAGTCACCATGTCATTGTTTCTTACAAGTTGACCTGGACTTACAGTTTGATCCAGTGGGAAAGTCAAGAGTGCACATTCTTATTTCATTTAATGAGAACTCAAATCCTAAGAAAGCGTAACCTTTACATTTTCCAGCATCACATCTCCACAAGTCCCCTCCCAGACATTCCTACCCTTATGGGGACATGGCTGTATGTCATTCATCCTTGAGAATAGTCTACCCTTTTAGAAGCAGAAAAACTAGTCAGTCCTCCTTAGAGTTTCTCTGCTGGAGAAATGCAAACTCTAGAGGGTCTACAGCCTTCCAAGTAGTTTAGACTTACAACATAGCTCCCTACCTGACACGTTTTGTGGTAGTGGTGATATTTGCTTTCTCAGATAAGATGATTTCACCATGTAGAGCCCAAAGATGAGTACACTCTGATGCAATTCATGTGGAAAACTACATAATACTCTTTTGTAGATATATCATCATTTATTTCTATTTCCAGGCACAAATGAAGAAGCATCTACTTATCACCTGTGCTTTCAGATATCTATTATGAAAGCTGTATTACTACATTCAACAATTCTACATTCATCATTTCATGCCTGTTCTAATACATGAATTAAGTCTTAAAATTCAATTCAATTTTACACATTTATACCTTAAAATATGCTGTTACTTCCTCTCATTTTTCTAAAATACATTAAAAATAACAGTTTTTGAGAATTTACATTTTCCACAATCGCTTTTTTTCTAATATTCTGTACCGACAGGTCTGTTACCACCTGTGAAACTATATTTCAACAGTTCATGTCCTTTTCAAATCTATTCTTCTAGAGGAGGGTATCCAAAAATGGAAATACTAGTAGACTGACTAATATGAGAGCTATTAGACACAGATCAGCATTAGGACCTAGAAAAATCATAGTCATCTCATCGTTTTTGCTTCTTGCAGTCACTGCTATAGCTTCTGCCACCATGAGAATTCTATCTTTTAAAATGTACAAGTTTTCTTTTTAGCGTACAAGGAAGCACTAGCTAGGGTAGTCCTATCGGGCAGGGGATATTTCTAATATTGGAGGGGTTTTTTCCAGGTTCTTTATTCAGGCAGGCAATGAATTGCAGGAGAGAAGTCAGGGCCTTGGAAAAGTTTATTTAACAAAAGGGAGACTGGTTTTCCGAGGTGAGTGAAATAGCCGGCTGCTAGGGCAGTTAGGGATCTGAAAAGGAGCCGGAGGCTAGGGAGCTAAAGAGCAAGGATTAGGAAGCAGGGGGCAGGGCGGTAAGAGAGCCAGCTCCTGGCGTCCTTTCCATTTAGCCGGATTCCGTTCTCCTGAGAGTTTCTCCCGGATCCTGTGGGAAGAGGGGCAATTAGATTTTCCACCCCCGGCTGACGTCAGGCTTAGGCCACTCCCCCAGGTCCGTCTTCCCAGCCGGGTCAAGCCACGCCCTATTCCTACCTCAGTAGTACTGTGCATCAGAGATTTTCTGGGCCTTTGTTATTTTGTTTTCTAGTTCTCTTAGAACAAAAGAAGGATTGGCCCTGGGACTCTGCCCAAACTCCAGCGGGTGGAGGGGAGTGGTTTTCTCAGTCCCTTTAACCTACCAGTACTAACTTCCTTTCCACTTTCCCACCACTCTGCCAAGATAGCATATCATGTAGGGGAAGCAATGATGCAATTCCTGCCAAAGAAGTGCAACTCATCAGCTCCTTTAAAAACCTGTGAATTTGAGGTTTTGCTCAATTGTTCAGTTATCACTGTCAACATGGGTAATAACGCAGAGATTAATGAAAAAACCAATACCAAAAAGGAAAAAAGAGATTGTCCACGAAACATTGAATATCAGTTAGCAATGCAAATTAGTAACATATAAACTTGGAGAAAGACAGAGATTTCTCACATCAGGTATAAATTTGCTTTCTTCACTTGTATCTTAAGTGCTGTGATTATTTAAGTTACAGTCAAGTTTTTTCTTTTTTATTGGTGCATTTCACTTTTAGAGATTGTCTATAAAACTCCCTTCCTACCTCATGCACCTACACATTGATGAGGATTATAACATTCATGGAAAAAATCAGACTTCCTACAAGTGCTGAATTATGAAGAAGTAGACTTATAATAAACTTTAAAACTGAGAGACAGAAATTTATGGCTTATATCCATAGGAAATAAATAATAATGAAAGACTGTTACAACACTGCAATTTGAGTAATCAAGATTTTTATTTATCTGGCCTAATTTTTGCTTAATTAATATTAATGTTAAGATACGGCACTATTATTCAGAATAATATGTTATCTCAAGTAAGGAAGTAGTCACAGTGTATGGTCTCTTTGCATCCGTGGGTGCACACCGCTAAGCAGCCAAACAGGATCTTCAACTCAGCACCAGTAATGAATTAAAGGAATGGGGTTAAAAATGAGGAAAGACACTTCTTCTGTAAGGAAAAACAAAAGCAGAAGATAGAAAGCTACCCCAAAGCAGGGCAGGGGGTTCTGGAAGGAAAGATTTCTTCAGGTGCTTTGTTTCTGGCCTCTTTTATCAGGTTTTGAAGGACACTTTCCCCTGGAATTTATCACAATCTGATTGGTTCCCTGGGCTGTCTTAGATCCCAGGCCACAAAACCCTAACCTGAGTGTCATTGCCTACCCCTGTGCAAGTTCCTAGGTAGGGTTTGTTTGAGATTTTCCCACCCTTTTGTCCTTGTTAAGGCTTTATCTCTGGAATTTATAGGTTGGTTAAGACCCTTGCAGACAAGGTCCCTTGTTCTCCCTCTTTGTCCTGTTAATTGCTCCTCCAGTGAAGTTTTAAGTCTTTCTAGTCAGGATTTCCCAGAAAGCTTAAAGAGACCATTATTCTTTTATTTCCTTGCCTATAGACCCCTTTCCTCTATAGTCTGAAGCATCCTGTTGAAATACCCTGTCTCCAGTTGAGAATGATGCAAAGATGGTTAAATAAGCAAGCAATGTTATAAAGAACGATCATAGGTCATACCATAAAGCATTTTTCTCTCTTAATTATAGCAAAGAAAATGTCATAAACTCGGCGAACACATGATTCAAAACATTGTCCTATACAGCCTTTGATTGTTCATATTCGTATTTCTTCTTCTCCAAATATTTTCCATTTAGGTCAACAAGATGTTTTCTTTGTTTTTAATAAGGTATTGTCTAGGTGAGCCAAGTCAATGGAAGGATCGGTTAAATTAACGGAATTAGCAATTCAGATAAGTTTTAATTTTTTAAATGAAAAGTACATGGGCTAGAGTATGATCTTTTGTGATTTAGTGACCTAAATATCATATATAATATATATTTTAATCTCATATATTTTTATGACATTATTATAAGTAAATGTACTTTTTATTTGGAGCTTGGTTTTTGGCTACTTGCATGTTCAGTTAAATTCCTGAGGATGACAGAATATTCTTCATTAAATTACACTCTTGAAGATAAATATCACGTCTAAGCAAATGTGCATTAGAAAATGCTGTAGTGTTAATGATTTCTTTTGAGAATGAGTAATTATGTGTCACTATTTTGGTCAGAAAGATAATTTTCCTTTTCCATTTCTAGGTGGAATACTAAGATACTGATTCATATCAGCTTATTAAATGCCACAGAAGAAAACGTACCTTGCATTTTCAAAAAAGAAGTTTCCTGTCTGTAAATGAGGCTTCATGATTCTATGAAAAAAGATTTTTAACTTACAATTATGTTGAAGTTTTTCTATCAAAACTTATTTATTTTGCATTTTTTCTACTACGTCAGTTATTTTTTACTTTCCCTTGAGATGTCCTTAGAGTCATCAAAATAGTGAACATAGGACAGTGAATATTAATGATCAGCTTACTTCTGTGGTAATGATAGGCTGGTAGGAAGATAGTGGAGCACACAAAGTAAAATGTGTGTGTGTGTGTGTGTGTGTGTGTGTGTGTCTGTGTTTGCCTGTCTTTATAAACTAACAAATACTTGCCTAAAGCTGTACAACTATCTCTACATTACAACTCCAAATAAAATACAAATTATCTTTATGAAAATTAAAGAATATTTGTGGAAATGAACAAAAATATCCAGTTTTTTCTCAAAAACCAAATAAAATGACAAGATATAAAGGATCTTAAATGAATAACAAATAAATTAAAATGTTATTAAATTAATTTCAAAACTGTCATCATTTGAAATTAGGAAATCGTTTCAGAAAGAAACAGTCTGACTTCAAAAGAGAAACAGTTAAACAAGGTAACAAAGCCCAGAACAATCTAATGTTCTCTGAATCCCCAACGGCAGTGATGATCAGCTTATACAATATGGATATTGGAGGTGGTCTAGTAGATTGCTTTGAGGCGATTCTCTTTTGTCATTTCTGACAAAGAATAAATTCAACAGACAGTGCCATCAATATCACTACTAAAAAACTCCCCCTATCAGCTAACTGATCTTGTTGCTGTTGCTACTGCAATTTACCTTTTATGCCTCATTACTTTATTTGGAAAACAAACACATCCTGTTTAACCTTTGGAAAACAGGACTATGTCATTTCAAATTTGTGATAGCTGGAAGGGGAAATGCTGGGCATGTAATAAATGTACCTTGAACTTGAGAAAGATGGAACACCAAAATTGAAAATAAAAAAGGACATTGACTGAGAAAATAAAAATAAATGCAAATCAGTAGGATTCAAGTAGCTAAGGAGAGATTGATTTCTCCATTGGACACAGATTAAAAGCATCTTTAAAAAACATAAGGAAAAATAAATAAATTAGAAAGTAAATATTATTTTAGAAAAAAGAAAAGCCAAATTGAAGAATAATCTATAGGCTTAAATACTGCTTAAATCTAAGTAGATTAATCCAATAGTAAAAAACCAGAAGAACAAGAAAACAAAAAACCTTGAATTCTGGAGTTGACATACCACATTGGCATCCTAGTGTTGTCCTTTGCTATATAACCATAAATGAGTTAGCAAATTTTTCTGAGCTGTTTGAGGATCTGAAAATTAGAAGCCATACTAGAACCTTACTTTGGCATTATAATGAAGATGATATTGCAAAAAATAGTTAATTTATTTAGTTTAGACATAAGGCACCTAGCTAAGGGAAGGGCCTGAGATAGTGTTGGATGATCAGCTGTACTGATAATAATTACAATATGAATAGGCAGTAAACTAGGATTTTGGACTAACAATGAAATTCTTCAGTCAATGAATGAAGTTCCTCCCTACAAAAGGGAGTCACAGCCCCTTTCCACTAATTTCTGAGTTTTAAGAAATTTAAAATGCAAAATAACTGTTTTTTTCTTTAAATTCCCAAATTTTAAAGCTCCATATGCTGAGTGACTGGATTAGAGAGTCTGAGTTCTGATTGGTCATTTTAAATTCACAGAACCACCCGGGATAGGTGTCCACTAGAAAACTGAGCAATTCCCATTTCCTCTTTTTGATAAAGATCAAAGGGCCACACGGCCCTCTCTTGGACTCCTCCTGGAAATCCAGGAGCTGTCGTATTTCTTTCCAATAAATCGGCTCTTCACTTCCTTTACTTGATTTGTGATTTCATTCTTCAATTTTGTAAGACTGTGAGGTAGGTTTGTACAGAATTAACTTTTTCAATATGAGAAACAAATAATTCTATAGTCTTGCATAATTAAAAAGGAAAAGAAAGAGACATTGTAACCCAGTAGGTGATGCAAAATAAAAAAAAGAGAGAAAGAGAAAGAAAAAGAAAATGAATTAAGACTACTGCAACAAAGTAAAGAAATTCCTTTCACTTCCCTGAAATAAAAGGAGGCAGAAGGTTTAAGTGAAAATGTACTGGAAAACACTTCTAAGGACCTTGGTCAAGGCAATTAGGCCGTCTGTGTTTGGTAATTGACACTTATTGGGTCAAGTTCTTGTACTCCCCATAGAGATTGTAATATAAATGTTTTTCCTTTCCTGGTGATTTCAGAGGAAAGAGTTCCAGAACACTGAGAAAGACATTTCTGGGTTATAAAACTAACGAGAATCTGACAAAATACTTATATATTGAATGGGCTGATAAAGAACTTACAATTCCAAATTTTCTAAACTAAATAGGAAAAGGAAGGTTATTTGCAATTGTTTTAGGAAGAAACCTGTATAAAATTTGGTGAAGCTAATGGGAAAGTTAAGCCCATTTTGATTAAGGGGACATTATGGCTTGTGTCTGGATGTCTCCCAAAGCCTCATGTGGTCATAGGGGGCTTTTTGGAGGTGACTAGATCTAGGGTGTGTGATGCTGGGATCAAGGATGTGATGCTGGAATTCATTCACTGTGTGATACTAGGATTAAGGATGCAAGGGCTACCTGCTCTAAGGGCAGGTGTCCTGGATAAAATACAAGAAACAGTAAGAAGGTTGTGCTTGCTCACTGCTTGTTGCTTGTTGCTTGCTACTTCACTGCTTTGCTGCCTTCTGCCTGCCAAGAACTGCTTCTCCTCTGTGATGCCCCTCTGCCATGCCACGCTGCCTTGGAAACAGCCAACTATTTGAAATCTCTACAAACTGTGAGCTAAATAAACCATTCCTCCTTTAACTTTGGATGCTGGGTATTTTGTTTTAGGAACAAAACAAAACAAACATTAACTGAGATAGGGGAACTAATGATAACTACAGTATCAGTTCTCAATTCCTGCTTTCTAATCTCTCAAGAATAATGGTATACTGGCATTTTCAATCTGAGAAAACATGACTTAGAGGAAAATGAATCCCAAAATAAGGGATTTTAGGTGTTACCATGGATGTTCTAAATTTAAGCTATTTTCACGTTTGAAGAAATTATATTCTGAGGCACTGAAAACATTCGAAAGGGAAGCTACAATATTTTCATAATCAAGAGGTATATGAAGACTATGGAAGGAAAAGTGCAGTCACATTTTTTCAGAAAGGAAGAAAAGTTAGATTCTAGGCTATTGGGCTTAATTTTGAAGCAGGAAACATTTTAAGAGTTAATTTTCTAACCGCCATGTGTGATAAGGGGATATGGAGAAAACTTATGAAGGCTAGCTCATAAATTGCTGAGATTTGTATGGATTAAAATTGTTAGATGAGAGGAATAATATAGTGGGCTCAAGTTCATGTATTTTCAAGGGCCAGACTCTAACTTCTATCATGAATTCCAACTGATCCTACAAGTTTAGTATTCTCTGATTATAAACTAGATTTCATCAGGAATTTCATCAGTGTCTCCCAAAATATTATGTAGACATAATGAATAAAATTTAATTAGAAATAAAGTTATGAGAAATTGTAACTGGTGTAAAATTGTGTGGAAAAATATTACTGAACAGTGTCTATGTTAAGCAGATATATTATGTGTGATTACATAGCCCAAGTATTAGAACAATCTGTTTATAGGGCTTATTTTATAAAAGAACACAAAACAGATGAGATAAAATTAACATATTAAGCTTGCATGATAAAATAAAATTAAGAAATTTAATACGGGTAAATATGAAAGTCCTAAAGTTAGGTCTGAAAGTGCATTGACAAGGACAAAATAAAGAGATGTGGTTTAACTTTATGGAAAACAAGTGTAGAAACATGATTTAAAGTGGTTGTGATGTATGTAATAAGTGTAAAGAGTATAGAAGAAGGGTTTCTTAGACTTCATGATGAAAAGATGGCTTAAGAGCACGGCATGTGAAAGAACTGTTCTTACTCTCTGCAGAGCAAAATCTAAACTCAAGTTCAGGTAAAGTGGTAAAGAAACACAGATGGAGACAAATTACTACAGTGGAAAAGAATAACAAATCAAAGCTCACTGACTAAACATGGAATGAAAGCTTAAGGACTAGGAAATTTGTGCAAAGATAAAAATTATGAAGTATTAATCTTCAAATATTTAAACATTTCATGTCCAACAATGTGTATGCTTATTTTGTGTTCCTTTGTAAAAGAATTGTTCACAGATGGGGAAATTCTCAAAGCAATAACAAAACAATTTTGTTTTTAATAACAAACATTTTTGAAAATCAAAGGTTTGAAAAGATTAAATAACTTCCTAACCCTGGTCTCTTGGGCTGGCTCTGCTCCCTCCTTGCAGTTTTCCTCAGATGATCCACGTTCCTGGCTTCTCCAAACTTCTGGGGTCTCCGCTGCACCTTTGGCTTCACGCTCACAGCTTCACATGCTTCCCTTTCAGAGGCACACTGTCTGGCCTCCAGGGCCTTCTGAAACCTGCGTGGAAGCCTTCCTGATCCCACAACTCTTGTACTCTACATGCACCTAAAACCAGGGCCATGTGGATGACGCCAGGGTCTGCTGGCAGCTGGCGCAGTAGCCAGGCTTCCTTCTCTCTTGGTTGTAGGGGTCAAATACCTAGATTGCTGAGCACTCTGAACCAAATTTCGAGGAACAAATTCTCTAGGTCACCACCATTCTGGAACATGGTGCACTGGGGCTCTCTTCTCAAAGCAAAGTCTTTCACTTTGCAACCCTGAGGATGCAAAGGCTGGTGTCCTGCTGGCTCTTGTGTTGTGCTCAGGCCACCTTTTCTGTTGTCTTCTTCTGAAATACTCGGCTTTTTCTTACTAGTCTTTTCAGCGACCAGTTTCTCCTCTTCTCCATCTTTGCAGGCCACAACTTTACTGGAGCTTCCTTTCTGGCCAACTCACAACTTTGGTATCATTCTGCTGGGTTCTTTGCTCTTGTTTCTCAACATAAATCTGCCTAAAAGCGCCCAACAGTAACCATGCCTCTGCTTCAACATTAGACTGCTTTGAAATTTCTTCTGCAAGATTAGTCTGCTTACTGCCTTTAATCTCATTCTCAGGCAAAGTCTCTGGACAGGAGCAAAACGCAAACAATTTTCTGCCCTGCCATCACACACATTGTTTGGAGTCCAATAGCCGATGCAGTCCTTCTTCCCAGCAGAAACCTCCTGAGCGTGGTCTGTACCAGCAGCATTTCTGTCAACATTGTGGTTTTCTGAGCTCTGACCAGAACCTCCCATGAAGCACAGCCTGAGGGTTTCCATGGCTGCTTTTTTAGCCAGCACTTCCGAATCTTTCCAAACTCTTCTCACAAGCCAGTTCCAAAGGCTCCTGAACCACACTGTCAGGTACGGTCCCAACGATGATCCCACTCCTCTGGTACCAAATTCTGTCTTAGTTACTTTTCTCATTGCTGAGACCAAATACTCAACATTCAAAGTTAAAGGAGGAAAAGTTTATTTGACTCACAGTTTTTAGAGGTTTCAGTCCGTAGTTGACTGGCTCTAAGGCAGGGTGGCCTGGCAGAGGGACATAATGGAGGACAAATAGTCCACAGCAAGCGGGCCGGCAGAGAGTACATTAGCTCTCTTTCTGTCCCTTATATTTTGTGCAGGCTACCCACACAGAGGTGGGTATAGCACTCATGCCCTTAATCCTAGCCAGAATTTCCCAAACCAGTGGATTAATTTAGTAATCACACACCCTTGATCCCAGCACCACACACTCTAGAACCAGCCACCTCTGAAAAGCGTCCCCTATGACTGCATGAGGCTTTGGGGGGCACATCTAGACACAAACCATAGCACTTGGAGGGGTTCATAAATTAGATCACTAATACTGTGGTATTTTAAAAGAACATAGTACAGTATGATATTAGATTAAGTTCAGATGACATTCCCTGCTTGTGAGATTCTAGAATGTTAAGACTTTCAGGCAGTTTCATCAGAAACAAAAAATCATGATCATGACTTCATCTCTGCCAGGTATTTGGTTTATTCCATGTGTATTCACTTTTTCTAAGCCAAAGTGTCATTAGATTAGAAATTGATCCAGTAAATTCCTTTTAATCCTTGGCTCCCTTGCAATTTCAGTAATTTGCTCCCTTGCAAATTCAGTAATTTTCAACAGTTGGGACATCAATCTGTCTTGCAATGTAATGCTGTCATAACTAAGGGTTGCATTCTCTTCTACTGAGCAAATTTTAATGCCATTGTGCCAGTCATTAAAGAAGGAACAAAATGAACAAATAGGATCCTTGCTCTTATTATAAAGTCAATAATGATGACTAGGAAGACAGTAAATATACAAATACTTGAGATAGTTGGATGGAAGGATGATAGAGACAGATAGATGATAGATTTATGATAGATCGTAAACACAGATAAAAAATTCCATTAAATGGAGGAATAACTGCAACATGGTGACTAGAGTTAATGACCATACATTGTTGAAAATATCTATGGCACTGATCCTTATCAAAACAAAACTGAAAAAGCCGTGAGGTAATTAGCTCAATATAGCTCTTCCACAATGTTTCTATCTCAAAGCATGTTGTGCAATAGGTATATATAATTTTTATTTGGAACTTAATAAAAACGCATAAATAACATTTAAGAAGAAAATATGGTAGCATTATCTTGTAAATTTTAACAGCATTTTTAATCTCAGTCTCACGGACCAAAGATTGATACTGCATTTTAGAATTTTTGATGCCAGCAAACAGCCTTATGTCATAGAGTGTGAGGTACTGATATTATACAGAGTGAAATCAGGCATTCTATAAGAGAAGACAATGGAATGAACATGAACTTTACAAGAAGACAATTCTAGATATGAATCCTGGTTATGAAACTCATGAGCCATGAAAATGGGTGAAAAAGATATAATATCTTAGCCTTAGAGCCTTCTTCTATAAAACACACTAGTATTATATCGGTAATTGGGTGTATAAGTAAGATAATATTTGTAATGTACTATTCCTGAAAATATATGTACTCCAATTTCCTTGACCATAATTTTTACTGTCTCCCTGGCTGTCATTCCTGGGGGATATATTAAGTTTAAATATCATGGTAGGATAAGTAATAAAAACATAACTAATATGGAAATTTATTTTTAATCAGCAATAGCTTATATTAGGTCATTAGAAAATTATTTGTGGATTATATTCATTGAATTTGCTAGTACGCAGACTATTTTTGACAGATTTCATCTTTAAAAAATCATCACTACCATGCATGTATTACTACATCTATAATGTCTAATATTAAATTTTGGCTATTATATACATAAAACAATTCCAAACTTGAGCCAGTTTTTGAACTGTGCACCCACATCAATGGGATCATTGTGTCGCTAGTTATAATCACACCTTGGTTCCAAGAGTTTTATAGACATTACACAGAACTCTTACATTAATTAGTATACTTTAAATTTTTCGGTTTCTGTTCTAAATCAGTTTTTTTCGTGAAAACCTTTACAAAACCAAAATATTCCAAAAGTAAAAAAGTAAAAATTAAGATGTGCCCATACCCACCACATCCACATCAAGCCTGTTTTCTCTGGAAGTCGCATCTCAGGGACATTTGAAGGACGGAAGCTTTCAATATTCATGGTGGTTGAAAAATGAATTAAAGACAAGCTAAACTGAGGAGATGTTACAAAGCCTAGAGGTTTTCTGAGTGGCAGTCTGCAATCAACTAAATGCCTAGTCGAAGGGAAGACAAAAGAGAACGGAAGACTTTTTTTACAGCTTGTGCTGTGTGTTTTCTCCAACTCTGGCAATAAACTGAGACTATTGCTTCTGTGTTCATTAATTATTTATTACTAGCTCTCTGAAGAAAGTACTATACACACAAAGTCATTCATCAAACACAGATGTTACCATGCTCCCTTGAAGGCTGTAAACACGAATGCCAGCTGTCCAGAGAAAATCAGCAGAGTTCTGATTTATTAAAAGTAATGAATTCCTACATACACTGAAAAGAGCAAAAATATCAGAATCTGGTAAATTAACAGGGATTAAATATAGTTTCCACCATATGCAAGGAAAGCTTTAAGGATATTATACGCATGGTGAAAATGAAAAAAAAATGTCTATTAGAGAAATATAATCAAGACAGGTAAAAGGAAATATTGTCTCATTTTCACATTGCAGTATATCTGAAACTGCTACTCCTTTGACTTATGACTTCAGACTCATTTCACCAGTTACACAAAATCAAAATTTAAAAATGTCATTTTCACTCAGGAATCAAGAGAAAGGACTTTCTAATGAACTTTTTTTTTAAAGTTAATTAATGGAAGTTACTTAAATGCAACTTATAGTTATTAACACAATAGCCATTTTCTATCATTTTCACCTTCTGCTCAAAATTTCTCCACTGAGAATTTTACTTTCTGCTCTGATAGTTGCAACTTTTATTACCCCTTTTCACAACTGCTATTTGATATTTGCATCTAGATTTGTCTTAAAACTAAATCTAAAGTAGTGATTTTTAAAAATTTACTGTGCAGAGAAAGCACAGAAATACAGCATAGTGTGCACAGAAATCTCTTTAAAAATAGAGATGTTGGTGCTCATTCTACCAGACGCTGATTAAGTAGGTAAAGATTACAGGTCAAAGACAGTGAGGTAGAATTAGTAGTCAGCATTTTAAAACTAGATTGCCAGTGTTCCAGACAAAATTAACTTCGGCTGTCCCCCAAATCTATTTCAGTTTAAATTTCTAAATTGATACACATTTTATTCTTAAAAGTTCAAGCACTATAGAAGTGTAAAAGTACACTGTGAAAATTCCTCTTCTCACTGTTCTCACTCTCATAACCTAAAGGCAACTCACGCGAACATCTGGATGAGTGTTGTTAACTATGTTTTATTCTAACGTGTGTATGTGCATAAAATATGATTTCCTTTCTGTGACATGGGATACAGTCATGGAATCAGCCATATGCCAGCCTTGGCTGATTAATATTGATATGTAAAGGATTATCTTTATTTTTCTAGATAAAAAATGATCTCCCACAGATCCGAATTTTTATAACTTCCTTTCTCTACTTTCAACAAGGTTTTTGAGAACAGCAACAGCAGACGCAAAACAAGGGCCATGTTTTGTCACTCACTGAAAGCTTTGTGTATTAAGAATTAAGGGGAACCACTGTATATGGGGAAGACTCACCAAACCATGGTTACCTTTAGAATGCAACCATTGACAATGAGGATTTTCAGCGTTCTGTTTCACATTTTCATACATATGCTATGTCAAGGCAGGAATCTTCATAAATCAAATGAAAACTGACCACCCTGGGAAGGTTAAAAATGGTGAAGGTTGTGGCTTCATTTGTGCTTATAAAGTCCCATCCTGCTCTTCCTTATTCCTTTGTGAATTCTGTCCATTTTGTAAAGTCAAACAAATCTTACTTTCTTTCTAGTTTGGAAATCTTCAAATTCTGAAAGACTCCAAAGCTGAATCCGTAGTGGCCACACACTGCATCTGTGCTAAATTGGACCCCTAAAATCATTAGTAAGTTTGAAGGCCCTGGGTTGAGGGTTTTGCCACCTTAGGTAAAGCTAGCAGCTATACTTGTAAGTAACTTCATCCTCCCTCATTTTTGCTTATCCTTTTTCACTCCCTAATCAATTTGGTATATTAGAAAAAGTATACTAGGGAAGGTGGGGAAGTGGGGGAACCAAGATATATCATGTACAAGTACAAAATAACCACGATGAATGTGATCATTATTTATACAATGTACCAATACATGTTCTCGGTAAAACATTAAAAAAAAAAAAAAGAAGGAAAAAAAAGAAAAATTGTGCTCCTTATGACCGATGGACTAGACATAAAATTGGGTTCAGACCTTGGATAACTTACCAGCTTGACTTTATTCAAGTTATTTAACTGTAATTATCTCAAGTTTAAAAAGAGTTAATACTGATACTAACCTGTTAAAAGTCCACAGAAGCAAAAGAAATAATATATGAGATGTGCTTAGAATTATGCCAACCAGGGAGTTGGACACAAGATAAACAAAACAAAACAGGGATTTAAAATGACTATTGTCTTCTACTACTTCTGTTTGATTAATCTGCAGCCCATGAAGAGCTCTAGAGATTTAGAGAAATTAGCAGGGAAAATTTTCTATGAAAACTTCAGTTTAAAAAATGAACAAAGAAGAGGAAATTTCGTGTGTTCAGTATGAAATAAAATAAGCAACAATAACAAAGCTTTCCCTCCAAAAAAGAGTATGAGAGTAAAAATACTTATTGTCCTACATGCTGGCCATAATCATTTAACTACTCAACCAAAAAAAAAAAAAAAAAAAAGAAAGAAAAAGGAAGAATGAATTCCCTCAAATATCCCTGGCTCTCCAAAATGTATCAGTGAACGTGAGAATTTCAAAGCAAAACTTCCAGCTTGAAGCTGACTAAGAGAACGCTTGGGAAAAACATATACAGAATAATATACTTTTAAATGCTGTCCTGCAACACTAAGATTATGAAAAAGGGTACAGAGTAGGACAGTTATGTCCAAATTAGATATATGTTGACATCATGGCAAAAGGGAATAAGACTAAAGGTTGTACAAAAAGGAACATTTAGCAGCAAGACGACAGAAGTACCCTAAATGTCAATATAATACTATTCATTATATTTGATTTTAGATGAAATGTAGATGGAAATCCAACTACATCGATAATGATTTTTTTGTAAACTCTTTTATATCCTATCAAAACAATGAAATAGTTTTAATTAGTTCTGTCTACTGGCACATATTCGAGACATAAGCTGAAAAGATAAGCTTCTAAAATAATTTTTTCTGTCATCATGAAAAATTACCTAGGCTTCCTGGAAAATGCAAATTATGTAAGGAATAGTTAAAGTATAAATATTTTACTGTGTTTTTATATTTTTTCATAGTTAATTTTATAAGATCATAATGAACATTAAAATGCATAAAAGTTTAGGAATTAGTAACAATTTAAACTTAACTTTCTAAAATGTTATAACTATTAAAATATAAAATCTTATTTTGGATTTAAAATTAGGCATTAGTTCTTTAAGATCTTGAAAAAAATGAAAAACTTATTATTGTACAAAAAATAGCATTTTGCAGTCTCCCTGGAACTAAACAGCACTGAAACAAAACAAAATAAGAATTCAAGGTAACTATTATTTTATTTGATTAATTTTTTACCCAGGAAGAGTTCTAAATATTTAGAGAACATTTTGAGGAAAATTTCTTGGAAAACTTCAACAAAAAATGAATGAAGAATAGGAAATTTTATATGGTCAGTATGAAAATAAACAACTACAACAAAGATTTTCCTCTATAAAAGAGGACTGTCAGTGTCAAAGTTCTTGTCAATTCATTAAATCAAGTTGGGAATAGGTTTGTCATACGGCTCTACTCCTAAACGATTAAACTAAAACCACACTGATGATAGTACTGTACGGGTGCACAATAACTTCTAAAAAGATTTCTGGGAATTTTCAGGGTCATTATCAACACTAATATGAGTGGGTGACAGGGATTTCAAAAATGCAAAAAACAAAACCCCAAAAATCCCTAGTCTAAAAAAGTAAAGCCTTCAAACTGAACTCATTTCTTCTTTCTTCAAGATGCCACCAGCTTCATGAAGCTGATCTATGTTCAGTCAGTATTACAGTTTTTATCTAGATGTCCTCCCAGATCTTTACATACTGAGACGTGGAGCTTTTCAGTGGTGTCTGGATGTAAAGTGTGTAAATATGGATGAGAGATCTGATCTAGATTAACCCATTTATGGATTTAGTTTATTTACGGGTATGGATAATGGGAGGCCCTAACCTGGAAGTGAGTGGCGTGGCCCAAAGGGCTTGTAGCCGGGCTGGGATAGATGAGAAGGGGGACATCCTGCTGCAATGACTTGCTGCTTTCCGCCCACCCTGCCATGGACTGCTTCTTCTCTGACATGTCCCTCTGCCACGCTATACTTCCTTGAAGCAAGCTGACTATGGACTGAAACCTCTACAGATTGCAAGTTGAAATACTCTTTCCTCCTTTAATTTGTGAGTGTGGAGTACTTTGTCTCAGCAACAAAAAAAGGATCCATGACAGTCACTCTGGACTACTTTTACCTTGAAGAAAATTGATTGCAAATTATGTAAAAGTAAATAAATAGGAAATATTATTTCACTGATTCCTGTTTATCTTTCTGTTTTGTTTTTGCAAGGGTTGCTGGGGATCGAACTCAGGGCCTTGTGCTTGCTAGGCAAGCACTCTACGACTTGAGCTAAATCTCCACCCCTGATTCTTGTTTATAATAGATTATGAAGTCTGATTTCTCAGGTGTTACAACCCTATTTCCTGGGCAAATTCTTGAACTGGTCATTAGATGACTTAACTACCCTATTACAGTTTTCACATCATTATTAGCACTAGAGTAATATTTCCTCTATTTTAAGGCTTTTTCTACTTGGTAGTTCCTCTCTTTCACAGAACTTTGCTCAACTTTTCTTTCTAAGTGTTTTTCCGTAAGTCATTCTGATCTCTTTTAGCAAAAGAATCTTGAGCTATTTCTCATTGCTTTCTAACCATGAAGTAATTTTCCCCTGGCTAATAATTTTATAATTCCACATACAGGAAAACAGGCTTGGCCAAGGAAAGTTATTTTACAGACTCTTGCTTGTGACAAAATTCCTTTAGATCTTTCTCTATTTGATATAATTTTCCTATTATTTTAACATTTTTACATTGATATTTTATATTATTTTATATTTTACATTTTCTTTGGCTTGTTATCTTAATAAACATCATTATTCTTAAAGTCAATATTGCATTTTAATACCCTTGGCTTAGAAAATTAGTGCAAAATAGGCCCTCAATTATTTAATAAGTGGATTATAAACACAAGTCAAAACATGAGCTTGATATGATAGGACATGAAATACCAGGAATATGCCATAAATTTCCTGCCTTTCCATTTCTAGAGATATGAAGACCATAAGATGTGTATAGGATCAGTGAACTATCTGCTTTCCTGTGGTTTATGTACATAAAGCCTGAATTATATTTTAAATTTTTAAAAATATTTTATTTGAATTATATTTTATAATTTACAAATATTTTTAAAACATTATGTAATTTATATTACTTAATTTGTATAGACTGTTACGAAGATTGTGTTCTGATTTTAATGACAAATAAAAATTATTCATGCCTAACAGCAGTAAAATTGTGACTAGTTTCAAAAGTTCATATTTATTCTCTACTACTCTGCTCCCCAAAGTGCACAACTTGGCTGAGTGAGACTTTTTGTATAAGCTGATTCACATCCAAATAAAACTGAGTTGATAAGGATAAAATGCTTTTTGTACCTTACATTAAAATGTATGTAATTAAATTACTTTTATAGTAGGCTTAAAGAGAATTTGAAAAAACAGTAAAAACAAGTTATTCTCCCAATGGAGACTGAAAGTTAAAAATGAGTGAATTTTCCTGATTTACAAAAGAAGTGGAAACTGGGAAATAGATGTATTAATGCATTTTCTCAGATTCCTTTTATTTCTGCTGCCACATGTTCCATAATAAAGGAAATAAGTGAAAAATTTTCACTTATATTTAGATCTCTAGTAGCTCTCAAATTTCTATATAATGTCACATAACAAAAGCCAGTAAAATATATTATGCAACACATTACACAAAAAGGTGCTCTGAGAATAAATGGAAATCACTCAAATTCTATCCATTTCCAAAAGGTTTATGAAAAATAATTGATTTTCAAAATTTGAAACTATAAATATATGAACTGTGATATGCATTCTCCTTTTGTTGACAAAGCATTTATTTGCTTATGTTATATTCAGAATAGAAATGGATGAGTCAAGTACTCTTTGGTCTCATTATCCTGTAGGCTGAAATGAAGAAGACTGCTTTGCTAAACTCTATTTCAGGGACTTTGCAAAATTGCTTAATCATTTATTTTTCAATTTTAATCACTTCTCAGGTGAAAAAGATCAATCACATAGCAAAAGAAGTGGGGAAATGCAGTATTGCTAATATAGTTTCCCAGTGAAGTGTTTATAAAACAATTGTACCATTCACACTGAATTACAAGACTATGATTCTGATTAGTAATATACTTTTAAAATAAAAAAAGGATATGATTATGTTACAATTGATTGAGAGACTTGCTAATTGGGTAGTAAAAGAAAGAAATAGATTTGCTTCTTTGTTATATCAAAATGCATTCTCAGGTGGCCACATACGTATGAGAACATTTATGTGTTATTAATGCATGAGTCAGCTTTCTAGGCTCTCAATGTGTGTTCCACGTTCTCTTGCTTTATGGAATTGGACAAAAACTATTTGAAGCCTACTTTTTTGTGAAAATATTTTTTATAACACAGCAACACATAAACGTATTACTCTCTGGATCCACCAAGAAGGAAAACAGACAGCCAATAAAAGTAAGAATAATTGTACCTGTAGCACAATGTAAATAATATATAGAGACATTTTCAGAGTAATTACTTTCTTCCATAATTTAATCTTCTTGTGCTCTCAAAACTACTAGGTAGAAATTATATTTTTCTCTACTTGGAATAAAGCAAATAAAATATTGAAAGTCACTCAAAATTACAGTGATTTGGAAAAACCACAGTAAGAATTCGGGTATTTACAATTATCTTCATAATCTCTTTCCTTAATTCAAATGCAAATTAGAATCTGCTACTTTGTAAGAAAAAGATTCCATGTGATAATAACAAAACTGTTATGATTTTTGAACACATAGTATATTTCCACAAATTTGGCCAAAAGCTAGGGAATTATTCAGTACAGTCTCTCTCATTTAATGTATACATTAATATGTGGTAAGCATTATTATTTCCATCCTGGAAAAGATGAGTCTAAAGAATAAAGTTAAATAATTTTCTCTAGATTGCATAATTAACAAATCATCTATCTATGAGTTTGGATCACATCTGTCTCATGTTAAATCCAAGCTTTCCACCCTGAACAACCCCCCTTTTAATACCAAGTTAATTTCAGCAGCAATCTGATTCTCAATAATACAGTTAAAATGAGTAAACCCCACATAGCTTGTCTTCCATCTCCAGAAACAACTTTCCATCATGCTTCACTTGCCTTTATTATATTGACATATGTTTTCTCTATATCGAATTTGTTTAGAGTTTCTGATCATGAAAGGATGCTGTATTTCATCGAATTCGTTTTCTACATCCATGGAGATGATCCTATGCTTTTACTCTTCGTTCTCTTGGTGATGTATCGCTCCTATTAGTTAGTGCATGTCCAGTGGTACCTGGATCCCTAAAATGAGCTCCACTTGATCATAGTGAATAATCTCTGTTGTTGAGGGTAGGAAAAGTGAGCACCAACTCTCCTTATTTGAAGGTATGGTACAAATTAAAGAAGTTAGGGGGCTGGGGATTTAGCTCAGTGATTAGAGTGTTTGCCTTGCAAGCACAAGGGCCTGAGTTCGATCCCCGGCACCACAAAAACAAACAAACAAACAAACAAACAAATTAAAGAAGTTATGTGGCTGTTTTGCTACAGCTTATCGAAAAGATAAAATTAACCCCAACATGCAGATACTGCCCATGGCAGTCACTCTGACTGTGGGAAAGCTAACCTGAGGCTGGCCACTCGTTATCACTATCTCCCGGGTCTATCAAAGAAATATGCTACCTCGCCAGTTTTGGCTCCCAGCTTGCCCAGACTTGCTACATGGTCATCAACTCTTTGTTGAACTTCACCTACTCATTCACATCAGGAATTTCAAAGAAGTCATGGAAGCAGAAAGTCATTTTTGCCCAGTGTTCAGTTTGTACAGTTCCATTACTGAATGATTCATGTTTTTTTCGAGGGGTATGCACACCCCACTGCCTTCATCCAACTTTCCCACTCAGCACAATCTGATTTCTCGGTATCCTGAAGGAAGATCCAACCACTTCACTGGTTCTGCAACTTCATCTCTTTCTCAGCATATTCTCTGTCCTCATAAGTTCAGTAAAGAAAGTGTTTGGAACATTTCCATAAAGTCACTTTGTCACAGTCAAAGCAGTAGGATATAGAGAAGTAGATGGGAGCAGTGGAGAAGCCCTGTAATACCAGCTCTCAGAAGGCTGAGGCAAGAGGATTGCCGTGAGTTCAAGGCCAGCCTGGGCTATATAGTGAGTTCAAGGCCAGCCTGAACTACATAGTGAGACCCTGTCTCAACTAACAAAAACAAAACAAACAAACAAACAAAATGAGGAACCTTCCCATATTGTTGGTGGGAATACGAACTAGTACAACCATTATGAAAATCATCATGGAGATGTTTCAAAGAACTGAAATTAGAAATTGCGTATGATTCAGCTATCTATCTCCCTTCTAGGCATCTTTCCCAAAGAGCTTAAGCCATCATACTACAGTGATACATGCATACCAATGTTTATAGCAGCACAATTTGTAATGGCTAAATCTTGGAAGCAGTCTGTATACCCATCAACAGATGATTGGATAAAGAACATATGGTATTTATATGTAATAGAATACTACAAAGGTATAAAGAATGACACATTCGAAACATTTGTAGGAAAATGGATGCACCTGAAAAATATAATGTTGCGTGAAATAAACCAGATGCACAAGCTTAAATATCATATGGTAGCTCTCATTTGAGTGAGGCAAAGTAGAAAGTAAGAAGATGATAAATGATGAATAAAATGGATACTGTAAACCAAAAAAAAAAAAAAAAAGATAAATGATGGATGAAGGGACAAGGGAATGATCTCTTACAATAGGAAAGTAGTCCAAAGGAGCAAGGGTGAGGAATAAGGAGGAGAGGAAGGGGAAATAGGAATAAAGACGTGCCATGTTCAGGAACCTAATAATCTCAATTAACATAAACACTATATGCCATAACATGAGCTAAGACAAATAATACCAACAAATACACAAAAGGCAATAGGGGAACATGGGGGGGGGACTGTAATATGTACATGTAACCACTGGCGAGATAATTGTAAGCTGCATGAATTGCAAATGTACAAATAAAAAATATTAAATTGCCAACTATAATAGAGGATACATCTGCTTCTTACAATTCTATCCATTCTAAGCCTGATCTATTTTGAAAATCTGTTGTTTGGTATACGCACAATAAGAATTATTATACTGTCTCAGAGAAGCAGCCTCTTTGTCATTATGTACTCCCTCTTTTTTATCCCCCATAATTTTTCTAGTTCCAAAGTCAGCTTTGTCTGAAATTAATATAGCTACTAACGTTTTCTTATGATTAGTTACAACACAGTATATCATTCTCAATCCCTTATTTTCTTGGGTTTTTTAATTCAAAGCAACCTCTGCTTTTAATAGGGTATTTAGACCATGGGTGTTAAAGGTGAGCATCGTTACGTTAGGTTGGTTTTTACTGTTCTACTGACCTTATCCTTCTTTACCTTATAAATTTTTCTGGCTTTTCTGGTTTTAGTATCAAGTACTTGATATTTTATATTTTATATCATTCTATTTTAGGTCTTCTGTTAATTTTTTTTTTTAGTGGCTACTCTTGAGTTTGCAGTATATATTTTCACTAATCAAAGTTCTCTTTCAAAAATCACGTTTCACAATTTTATGAATAGTGCCAGTACCTTCAGGAATTTAAAATGTCAAGTTTGTCCACATTAAGCTTCCAGCAACTTTTTAATCACAGTTTAAATTTTCCCACTACAGTATTGGCCTTACAGTGGTTTCTCCAGGAATCCTGTTTAAGCGGCCATCACCTGTGTGTCTTTACAGTTTTAGCAGCAGCTGTATGCTCTGTGACCCCAAGTCTCCTATGAATCTAAGAAAATTATTCGTTTACCTTTTTATCATCATGAGGACGGAATGCCCACTTTCAAGCTCCCTACATACTGGAGAAGTGGAAATATAGTTTTTGATTATTATTGTGCATCCAACCCTTTACCAAGTACTCTATTACTTTGACTTCTGGAATCCAACACTTTGCTGTTTTTCTTCTCTCAATGACCAAGCACTCTCTCACAGCTGTTCTCTGTTCTCCTTCTTAAGGTTCCTAGTCCCAGAGCTCAAGCACTGACAGTCTCCTTGCTTCTGCTGTGTCTGTGTGCTCTCTGGGGTAAACTCATGCAGTAAAGTGGCTGCCAACCTTACCTCTGTGTTGTTGATACACTAACATATATGTTTACGTCCCAGTCTACTTACACACATGCATATGTTCAAATAGTCATCTAGTATGGATCTCAGAATTAACTGAATGGAACACATTTTTAATTCTAATCCTTCTTTGAAAGCTGCATGTCATATATTTTAAGTTATGTAATTGCAATATGGCCGAAGTTTTAAAATTGATTTTTATGTTTTGTTCTAATCGACAGTGATGAGGACTACAAGACAGATCATTTATGAGAGATTTTGTTTTGTTAATGACAGCTACAGACAACCAACCAGACGTATGCTCTTTCAACAGTTATCAAACTTTGAAATTCTCGGAGAACTTGGGCCCGAGGATTTTCTTGTTTGTGAATTTTATTCTGTGTTGACTTTATTGTCCATGCTTTATGCACCAAATCTTACTCTTTGGTATCATTTTAAAATACAAATTTCTTTCTAGAAAAAAGATCAAAAGATAATTTTCTAAGTAAGTCCATCAGTGCTCAATTTCTAATCCTATGCTATTTCAATACTGCCATCTGAATTTAATGTTTTGATACTTTGCACAATCGAAAAGCATAAGATTGAGTCTTACATCTTTCAAGTTTTTCAGTATAATTATAACAACCCAATATTTAAATGCCTCTTCAAAAACCTATTTAGAGAAGAACATATTTAACATTTAGATATTTATACAAGCGAACTAGTATCCTAAAATTGAGTGTTACATACATGTTAAGGACAAGTAGTTCTTTGGTGTACTCAACTAATCTATAAACAAACAACCGTACAAATCAATTTAGCTCTTTTGTTTTCAAACTAAATAGTTTAATATTGCAGTGTGTTCTGTTAGGCACAGAGGCTGCTCCACTGAAAGGGACTGCTTTGTGGCACTGGTTACTATGAGCACAGTTAGCTATAACACAGACATTGCTAGCACACCCATGTTTCCTGGAATGAATTTTGATCCAGAGCCATTAAGCCCTCATACAAGATCAAAATTAAAATAGACAGTTTTTCTGCACCCATCTTTTTTCTCTTCCTGAAGGGCAATGGCTCCTCCCAATGGACAGATAAACAATTGAAAAAAGACCAGTTTAATTTTTATGCCTGGTATAAAATAATCAGCTTTTGTTAATATTAACAATGCAAAAGATTTGGAATAGCAGATTGTACCACATATTAATTACCTAAAGGAAACAAAATGTGAGTCATCTTTGAGAACAAGGTGAATGCTAATATTAATTAAACAGGAAACAAGGCAGTGTTTCCTAACTGAATTTAAATGTGATATTCAGTTTTTAATAGGAAAATCCAGCTCATGAAAATTGTCCAACGCATTTAGTGACAGACAAAAACAAAATTCCACAAATCATGGGAAAATTAAACCAAAAATCACTGCCTTTCTAATTTGGCACCCTGCTGAGTGTTTAGCAATTTATGAAGGATTATTTTAGTGAGAAATATAGGAGAAGGATGCATGTGCTTTTCAGCCTTTTTCACACAAATATGCAATTATTGTGGACTTAGGAACTTTCTTAGCTTTGTTTGAGAAGCTTATTAAATCACGGTCATTTTTACTAACATCTGCTAGTTCCATTTATACTCCCCCAAGGAAATAGTTTTAAGTAGAAGTTCAAGAAATTCAGCAAGATGCTTAAAAACCATTTTGAATATGATTCATCCTTCTGTAGGCAAACTTCAACTTTTTATATTTTTAAAAATAGAAATCTTATCCGTTAAATATTATTATGATCTTTCACTAGTAACACATATCGTCCATATCATCTTTGTTGTTTATATTCTGTTTTATTGTTTGGGTCCTTGTTTTCTTATATTTACAGAATATTTTTTTCTTCTAATTCCTTTAAATCTTATAAGCCAAATGTTAGAGTGAAATACAAAACACTATTTTATTTGGAATCAATATTCTCAAAATAATTGCCTTATGAGATAGTTTCAAATTGAATCTTGAAAAATATTTCTCTGAATTAACTCCTTTTGTGTTACTTTTGTAATTCCTGTCTCTACCACCTCATCTCAAACCCAGATAATTTTAGTCTTCGCATTGTTAGATTTCCAAGAATGGATTCTGCCCAGTGACTTATTCCAGAATTTTGTTACCAACGCTTTAGTAATATTACTGCTATTATCCTTTTCTCTAAAGTTATCACTTGACTATAACTAAACTTATTACTCTGTATTTCAATTTTAAATTCTAAATTAAATTTTACTTTGAGGCTTCTAGTTCCTGTTTTCCGAAGACGAGATATTCTATAATAAAAATAATTGGATAAAGATATTCACCATTATGATAGTTTGTGCCAAAGTGATATGTAATGTAAGTTCACATTCAGCAAACATGTATTGAAAGTATTACAATGAACACACCTTGGTATTGGGGGCAAGATGTAGCGGTGGAGACAAAACAAAACAATTGAAGCAACCAAGAAATACACAATTGATTATCATCATTTATAGAATCCATTGTTGTGACTTTTTCTACTTGGCAAAATTTGTTTGTCCAACAAGATCATTACTTTAGGCTACTGGCGTCATTCTAGGTTTTGCCTGTGCTCAGCGATCCCTGTGAACATTTGGAATCTGGCAACGCACATGGTTCCGGCTGAGGCTGAATAAGTCATTGCTCTACATTTGTATTTCAGCTCTTACACCGCAAAATAATTTCTCCTGTTGCTCTATTTAATGCCATGCTCTTCTCCTTACTATATTTTGCTTGGTGATTTTTGCTTTTTAAAACGCTGCTGAGATGCCCTGTGTCCCTAAATGCAAGGTGAGTCGAAATAGAAACAGACATGAAACAACCTTGTTTGTTGAGTGGTTGAGGAAAATGTAATCAGAGGTTCCCAGGAAATTTTAATTTTTATACTTATATTTTAATTTTCTATTTTAATCTGTAAGAAACGATTCAATACTTTCTGATTCAGTGTTTACTGTGATTTTACAAAACACAACTATGGTGAATAATCTCTCGTAAATGGGGCACTCCGTGAAATTTAAAATATGCACTTACTGTTTCAAGTATGACTTCATAAAGGAAAATGTTTCATCACAGCAAGTTTTGAGCCTGATCTTTTTGAAATTCTGAACAAAGTAAAGATTACTGGAGAATGAGAAAATAGTAGAGAAGAAAGCAAGCAGATGGGATTAATCAAACCGATGGCATTAATCAAGATGTCAATGAATGGCTGCTATCAGGAGTCCCAGGGAAGTGGTGGGATAAGGAGAAGGATGAGGGGAGAAGGCCTGAGTCCCAAGTCGAGGACCTTGACCTAAGACACAAATGCTACTTTGAAGTTTTGGATAAGGAAAGACTTCTGTAGGTTTTGGATATATTTACTTAGCACAATATGAAATGCAATCATTGAGATAATATGTCTACAATATTCATAACAAATGAGTTTTTTGTTTACTCCAGCCATGGTTATTAGATCCTAATCGAAATGAATTTAATATCTAAAACCTACAATTCAAGATGACTTTTTAATTAGCAATATTATTGAAAAAGATTATTTATAAATAATATATATTTCTTCCTCTTTGCGCTGATCAGAAAATGCAATATAAATAATTAATCCTCCAATTTTTCTTTTTTTTTTATTAGTCATTGTTCTACATTAGTTACCTCTCAAGCATATATTGGATTGATCTCTGGGATTTTATTTGGCTGACATTTATTGAGAATATTAAACATTTTTATTACATTTTAAAAGAGATGAACTGAAGAGATGGAGTTAGAAGGCAATATTTATCACATATTCTTTTATTTTATTTTATTCGTATGACTTAAGTTACTTAATTTCCTAAAGATTTATATTATTAATTTTAAAAGCACACATTGTATAGAAGCCATATCTTAGGACAAGCTGTGTTCTTCTGTGACTCATTACCAGAAGGACCATCTGGAGACATGAAAAGAAAAATCTATTCCCTAAACTCCAGTGAAAGCATGATTATATACTCCATGTGAAGAGAGATTTGGGAAGCCTTTCTAAATGTGCATTTTAAAGACTGAGGATTTGTCTATCCCGCTGAAGAGCAGGAACAACACTTAGGGCACAGCAACGTTAAATGAATTTCAATTACTAGAAGCAAACATATAAACATCTGTAATTCTAATGGCTATAATAAATCTTAGCAGATGAAAAAAGAAAAAAAAAGAGTTCTAGCTGGCTTGATAATTGGATCAATTTTTCACTTATGGGCTGTCAATTACTTGACATTTTCATGCATGCCAAATACAGCTAAAAGTATTTTAATTAGAATAACATTGCAAAAACTAACCCTACAGCATTAATTGTGATTCCAATGTGCAAAATGTGCATCTGAATATCTATTTACTGAGCAGAAGTTAATTAAAAGCATAGTTTTAAATTGAACATTTACTGGGAAGAAAGAGAAGGAAAATAATTGGCATCAGAGTCCACACTGAAAAACTAAGTAAGCTTGCCGAAAACTTTAAACCCAGATCACCTGGGTTAGAATCAGCATTTTAACTATACTAATTCTCCTATTCTATAAGTACAGGGTATCTTTCTATTTATTTGTGTTCTCTTTTATTTCTTTCAATCTGTTGTAGTTTTTAGTGTACAAATCTCTCTCTTCTTTGATTATGCGTGTTTGTAAATATTTATTAACTTTGATTTTATTTTAAGTGGGAATACTTTCTTAAATTCTTTTCAAATGGCTTGTTATGATTGCACTGAAACACATTTGGTTTATGTATATTGATTTTGAATCCTACAATGGAAGTGAATTTATTTATCAGTTCTAACAGTTCTTTTGTGGCATCATTATGGTTTTCTACCTAAAACAACTATGCATAAAGTGGCCAAAAAATTTATAAAAAGGTATTCGATATACTAATTATCGGGGAAATGCAACTCAAAACTGCAATGAGATACCACTTTATACCTGCTATAGTCAAGATATGGAAGCAAGTTTATTGTGCCTCAACATATGATAGGGAAATAAATGTGGTATATACATACAGTAGAATATTTTTCAGCTTCAGAAAAGGGAATTGGCTGTATACCCTGACCGTGGGTGAACTGAAGGACACTACTCTAAGTGAAAGAGCCAATTATTGAAGGAAATGATTCCACTTACATGAAACATCTAAAATAATCAAACTCAGTGATTTCAAGCTACTTCTTCTATAAAGATCTTCATTATCTTCATCTGGAGGGATGGTGTGCAAAAAATGTAAAAAGAAACTTGTTACTGTTATTGCTGCAGATGCATGGAAAGAAAGCAAAAGGGATACCATAGAAAGTAGTAGAAAAATGAGCCTAAATAAAGCTTTGGCTCTCTGTGCTCGTCAGCTTTATTTTACTAGGCCGAAGTACCTGAAACAGTCAACTTACAAGGAGGAAGGATACATTGTGAATCACAGTTTCAGAGGTTGTAGCCTACTGTCACTTGGTACTATCATTTTTAGGCCTGTAGGAGTACAGAATATGGCAAAGGAGGACTATTCACATTGTGGTGGCCAAGAGGCAAAGAATAAGAACCGGGAAGGGTCCTGGATCCTTGAATCCCCTCCAAGTACTATCCATGTTCTCTATGACTCGATTTCCTTCCGGTAGACCCCACCTCCTGAAAATCTGCACCACGGGCTCGTGCCCAAGCCTTCAAATCATAAGCTTTTGTATACGTTCAATATCAAAATCACATCACTTCCAGGAGAAGGAGAAGAGGAGGAAGAAGATAAGGAGGAAATAGAGGATATTGTTCAATCTGTACAAAAACATAGAACAAGTTTTCCACTTGCAGAGTTTTTAAAAATTCAGTGCGCCAATCAGATTCTTAGTATTGTTAGGGCTGTGCATAAAAAAGGGCAGCTGTGTGTTTAATGGAAGGAAAGCTGGATTAAAAAATCTACACATAAATATCAATCTCAATGTATTATGAAGTTTCTGATTTTACTTTTGCTTTAAAATTTCAAAGCATAGGATAGAAATTTAAATTAAAAAATAACATGTTTTAAAACAAATGATTAATTTTAAACCAGAGAAGTTTGTAGATATACTTTTGCTCTCAAAAGCTCTGGATAGCAGTGATATAACTAGACTTCTATCTTACATGACTATTTTTAATAGCATTTTGTGGGCTCAAATTAAGTGTGAAATGTAGCAAAAATATTTCAAATTTTGTACGCATTTTTAGTTAAAATTCATATGATTCTTATACCCTTCCCCTATTTGATTTACAAGTGTTGCAAAAGTGAAGAAATTATTGGCATTTTTCTCTGAACTTGGCACCCAGACTTATAATTCTTCCTTTATTCCTTATTAATTTTCATTGTTTTTAGAATCAGTAGCCCTTAATTAATTGGAGTTTCAAAGGGTATTTAAATGTCTGAAGCCATTACTGTTGAATGATAACTTAGTAATTAGCTCAGACCAAATAAAAGACAAATTAGATTTGAGATTTCTTTTTATTTGTTCATAAAGCCAAAGTGCCAGTTATTTTCATATCAGTAAAAGAACATAAGGAACATACGTATATTCAAAAGAATATGCTGGATTCCAGAAAAACACATATTATACACATTACTTTGAATCAATATGTTCATGAAAAGCAGAACGGTTTTCATCTATGATGACATGCAAGGAAAACGAATTAATGCACTTTGGGGAAACACTTGGAAGCAGAAATTTAAAAAAACACTCTTCTTCTCTTATGAAGACAATAAATCGAACAAAACAAATAGTATGAAATAAAATAATCAAGCTTATACATACAAAATAAAAGGGAGGCTTCCAGGGGATGGAGAACAATGGCAAGTTGTTGTTCAGTGGTTCTAAACTTTTGTTTATGCAAAATGAATAACTTCTAGAGATGTGCTGATACCGTATTGGATTGTACACCTTAAAAATGAAGACTGTTTATCTCATGTTAAGTGTTCTTGAAACACACACACACAAACACAATGAGAAAATGAGGAAATATTTAGAGGTGACAGATATATTTATTACATTGATTGTGATAATTTCACAGGTGTATGCATATATACAAACTCACCAAGTTGCAGACAATGAATATATGCAGTTTATATTCATCAATTTTACCTCAGTAAAGCTGTTAAAAATGGTCAGGGTCATCAAAATAAGGAAAGTCTAAGAAATATTCACAGCTAAGAGTGGCCTAAGGAAATATAACTAACCGCCAACTACCTTGATTGGGAATGTGAAACAGAAAAAAAAAGAGATAAATATAAGGAAATCTGAGTTATGTATGCAGTTTAGTTACTGTGTATCTATGCTGGTTCATTAGTTGTAAAAAATGTAAGATATTGATAATTCACAAACCAGGGGCAAGATATGTCTATGAGCTATAATTTTTCTGTTAATATAAAATGTTATTAGAATAGAATTTATTTTAAAAACAATTATGAAAACCAAGAAAAAATGGTGTTCAAGATAGTGTTATAGGAAAGAGTAAAGTGTAAGAATATTTAAAGTAGGTATATCTTTTTTGGGAGGGATGCTGGGGATCAAACTCAGGGCCTTGCACGTGCTAGGCTACCACTCTACCGCTGAGTAAATCTCCAACCCCAAAGCAGGTGTATCTTTAAGTATCCTTACACCTTTAACTTTTCAAGCATTTTTTGGATTATTGCTATGAAAACATCTTGGACCTCTTAGTGAGTAAACTAGGAACATGAGGAAGAAAGTATTGTAATTCATAGTCATGTAAATATGGGAGAAAGCTACCAGAAAGTCGTTTAGGGTACTCTTAGAGAAAGCCACTTTTATTAGTTGGGGGGGTTCATTCTTCAAGATTCTTTATCTATTTTTCCGGTTAATTGCATTAATTTAGAAAAATTCCAATAGTAATGACTGCATTTCCCTTTAACTATGCTTTATTAAAAGCAAGTTATTCTTTAGGCAGCAAAGGATAACTACTTCCCTTAAAGTTGGTTACTATACGATTAAATTTACTATAAATTAAATTTACTATAAAGTATGTCACTTTAATTCTGAATACTAAAATGAGGGCCAAACTTCAAAAAGTAGTGCGGTTTACACTGTGAACACCCTGTCTTGGCAGGCTTTGCTATATTTTAAGTCAATGGTTTCTATTAGAAGTGGCCTCTCCTCTTTTTGAAAAGGAAATAAATTTTCAGTTTACTTTCAGATTTACTGAAAAATTTCAGGATGATACAGAGTTTCGATTCAACAGTTTCCACTGTCATTAATATATTAGTGAGGTGTATTATTCACCACTGATAAACAAGTGACTAAGACATTATTAATTAACTTGTGATTCGTTTTTCTCATGATTAGTCTAACATTACATGTTCTAGGGAGGAAAACGGTAATGGGCAGTGCAATTCTCTCTCTTTTTTTAAAAATTTTACTGTAATGGTACAAAGAATGTGCAATTCTCATCACAACCTTATCCAGTGTACATACTAACAATGGGGCTTATTCCTCTTGATCTCTTTAGTCACCTGGCTTAGGAAATGTGGGTCAGCTGTCTTCACTACAAAAGTCACCCTCTTCCCACTTTCCAAACTGTGTTCTTCAAGTGAAATCACCATGTGCAGCCCTCACTGAAGGAGCAGCGAGTTACGCAAGTCTTTGGGGGCACAGTGTCTACAGAATGTCTTCACAGGATATTTGTCTATGCTACAGTTGTTATATCAGAATGGATTTAAAGATATTTATTTTATACTTCAGTTTATAATTGATAATACTGTATTTTGTTATGCAAATTATTCTGCTTTTGGCCAGTGAAGCTCTTTCAAGTTGGCTTTTGTGTTCTTTAACATACACTTGCCCATTATTTTACTTTTTTTCCCTTCAACTATATACTTAATTTATGGCACTACATGATATTGTAGGGTGGCTCTATTTATAATTTTGCCCAAATATTTTTAAAAGAATGGAATTAGTTTAATACATTCGGCAATGGACGAAATACCTAATTAATTTTTAAGCTAAAATTTTAAAAATAAATTTTAAAATTTATGTATGACCCAAAATTTTCTTGTTCTTGCATTGTCTATCAACATTTGTAAAGTTATAAAAATTGACTATCTAACATCATTGTTATTTAGTTGATTTATGGTTGTCTACACTAATGCTTAAAAAGGGTATTTTGCACAAGAACACATTAACATAAACATCCACGCTTTGCCAGTTGTTTAAATTCTGAGATCTGTTTCTTCTCCCTTCCTCAACTCCACAAACCTAACAGTTCCTTTGCACACATATCTATTTGCTCTCTCAATTCACATGATTTAGTAAACTATAACTGCTCATGCCAAAGTATAATCTTGACTTCTATATGTGGTGAATCAGTGTATTTAATGTCCCTGGTTGTATTTCACATATGTTGATATTGCTCAAAGCAGGAGTATGTGATGAGGTTTTGCTGAAGAATATTAGAAAATGAAATATGAGCATTTAATCAGGTAAGAGGTAGATATAAGGCTTGTACCAGCAGGCGAAAAAGGAGCAAACACTAATGAAGAGGAGATGCTAGAGACTGAGTGTGAAATGGGAAGCTAATATATTATTTGAGTCCAGCATTTGAAGTCAGTGCTCAACTCCTTAAATTTTAAATATATAAATTAGTAGAAGACCTTTTTTTTTTTTTAAATCAGTGTCTGGTATTATCTAGTAAAGTTATTGGCACAGTGTAGAGGTTATCAGAGTCAGATTAGTAAAACCAATATCCAATTCTGCTCTTACCTAGTTCTATGAACTTAGTGAAGTCACCTAGTCTCTCTGCATACGTAAAATGAACATCTCACTTGTCCCAGATTCTGCTTCATGTTTTGTTAGTACTTTTGCACTTACACTGTTTAAGGTACTTTGATTGTTAGAATGATAGTCTTTTAAAGGCAATTTAAAAATAGTTAATTGAGGGCTGAGGGATATAACTCAATAGTAGAGCATGTTCCTAGCACACACAGGTTCTGGGTTCAATACTCAGGACAAAAAAAAAAAAAAAAGAAAAAAAGAAAAAAAATTAATCTGATTTAGATTATAGATTTTAAGTTAAATCCTAAGCAAAATTTTAATTAGTAATATAAATTCAATCGATTAAAATTATAAGAATTTTAACAATTTAGTATTTTATTGTTACTCTAGAGAACTGAAGTGTTTTAAAACATAAAATACAATAAATTTATAACTTCATTGTTTAAAACGTAGATGCATAATTAAGTTTGAAATTAGGAACAATTAAAAAATGATTAAAGTCTAATAAACTTATTATCAGCAGAATAAAAATTTATAGAATAAAGTTCAGGCATAAAACAAATGTATCTTTTATAATTTAATCAACTTTAATATCTAGTTTTAATACTAAATATATTTATTTTTTAAATATCCACATCATATTTTTTCAATTTTTTAAATTAGTACATGCACAAAAATGTTCAACATGTCTGGCCATTAGAGAAATATCAATTAAAACAACTCCAAGATTCCATCATATTCCAGAAAGTATAATGATCATCAAGGAATCAAATAATAACAAATGCTGGTGAGACTGTGGAGAGAAAAAGAACACTTTTACATTATCAATGGGAATGTAAATTAACACAACCATTATGGAAATTAACATGGAAATTCCTTAAAAAACTAAAACGTCAAATTCTCCTTCCAAGTATTCTCCCAAAAGAGTTAAAGACAGCAAATTCCTTCAAATCATCTTTTCCGTATGTAAGACTCATGTATAAGTGTATCAAAAAGCTCATATCAATGTCATCCACTCTACTTACCCATAAATAGTCCTTTATTAACACATCATGATTACTTGTACCTATTTTATGCTAACAAGTAATATTCTTATGTGATAAAATATGAAAATAAATAGATCTATTTTAGGAAAGATAATGAAAATCTCATCCTTCATTCAATGATTTCTTCCTAAACTTCTTCCACCAAAGGCAGTGTTATCAGTTATGTATACTTCCTCCATCCTCCAAAGACATTTTGTGCATATATATCTTTTGATTATATGAACATTAAATAGTATTATATCTGTTTCACATCTAACACTTTTTAGTTATCACTACATTAGTATGTACAGAAAACCTCATTTTAAGGACGGTCTGCCAGTATGTCAGGATGAATTTATCATTCTTTAAATGATTCTCCATGGATAGCTATGTAAATATACTTGTTTTCCTTTCTTTGCTATTACAAATACCAGTTAATAGATATGTATAAACATCGATATTATTTTCATACAGGTCCATGTATACATGCAGAATAAATTACTAGAAGCAGAAAGCTGGGTTAGTAGTCATAGTTATTTTTAATTTTGAAAATTATTGTAAAATTTTCCTCCATAGAAATTATTCTTATTAAGCACCATTAACTCTACCAGCTACAGATGCAGACTTCCTGAACAGTTTAAACTAAATTTTCCACTGATTTTGCTGGTTACCAAAGATTCTCTGATATATTTAGTTCATACCAAATAAATTCAATATTAAAACTAGTAATAACTATTGAGAAGCTAACATGCATGAAGCACTTTAACATGTTCATATTCCTCACTGTCACATTAATTCTTATTTTTTATTGTAGCAAAGTTTATTTGAAAAAGTAAAAGTAAAGGGTGAGTGAAAAACTGGCTCTGCAGAGTGAGCTCGGCCTGAGTAAAAGAGGAAAAAGCAAAGTACACCCTGGAGGAAGCAGAGCGGGCTATTGTGAGGAAAGCCATAGCTGTCACATTAATTCTTTACAATAAATCATAGTCTAACTTATTTTTTAATATGTAAGAAGATGGAGAGTGAAGAAGTTCTGACGTTTGCATAGCTAGAAACTGGCAAAGACTGTGGTCAGTTTTGAGCACACTACATTGCATTGCCAACAGTCATTTATTAGTCAGAAATGCTGTTAAAGTAGTTTATACTATGAATAATCAGTAAGTTTGGTGTATACAGTCATATTACACTTTATACTATACTGTATAGTCAGCTTATATTTGTACTAAGTCCATGTCATCTTCCCAGCGATGCCCTCCCTGGTGCCAGGAAGAGACCAGGGTCTTCATATATCCAAAGTAAGTGTAGTCAGGCTATGGTAAGAATAACTTGAAAATCTGAATTGCATTAGAAGGGAATGTTTGTTTTTGCAGTGTGCAGTGCATTGCAGGCCTAGGAGATTTTCCAGGGCAGCTCTCCCTCCAATGCCTGTTGCCCCACCTCCACATCTACAGGCGATTTCCTAATCACCAAGGGGGAGGAGATAATATTGTATCATTTTCTTCAAATGGTATGGAGTCATCACACAGAACAAGGAAATATAAACCTCCTGATGCTGCTGCTAATAGTGATAAAATAGCTAACCCTACATCTAGCACATCTTTATACAAGTCACTCTTCTATGCACTGTGTGCACATTTGATATAACGCTATGAACAGGAAAATTATACAACCACATTTACGACCGATGGGTCTGGACGATATATCTCTGTGTTTGGAGATTGTTATACCCTAAAGTGACTGCACAATAGTCTTCCTCTCATTCTTCAAATTTTCAAATATACAAAATGTGAGTGCGTAAGTGCGTGTGAAATATTTTTAAGTACCCACACAGAATACTCAAACTTCACTTGGTAATTTTTTTTTGGCAAAGTTGGCCAAATTGAAGCAATGTGGAAGAAACTGTTGAATCATACTTCATTGGTGTGGATGATCGTAACTGGCAAGCAGAGGGAATGTCAAATATTGAGTCAGCAGAACTTTTCTTTAGTCTTGACTGAGTAATTTTTCAGTTCTACTTATGCTTACATTGGAATCCTTATCTTTATAGATGCAGCCAGCGATGTGAGTAAAATTTAGGTAAAAAATAGCTATGCTAAAACAAAATTAACCCACATAATTTGCTAATTTTACACAGGCAGAGACAGCATGTGGTCTCTGAGGATGTATCCTTGGGAAGACAACATAGACCTTGCTACCAATATAAGCTTCTACAGAGAGAAGAGACTGAATAAATTGTATTATTTATATAGTTATCCAGCGCGACTGATCGATATGTTAGTGCACTCCATTTCTCTTTTCACCATTTCCTGTTTTATCCAGGCTTCCTTTAACACTCTTTCCAGAATCTTTGCTTTCCAGATTTTGGAAAGAATCTTTCCAGAAGTCACAACCAAAAGGCAAGGGTTCACTTCCCAAAGCTAGAAGCAAGTGGAGAATTTTTTAGGTGAGAGGAATGAAAAGAAGACAGAAAGGAAAAAGTTTCAGAATCAATACAACTTTATAGTAAAATGTTCTTGATGTTGAAAATCTAAATATAAAAATTGAGATGAACAACAACAACAACAACAAAAAAATTCTGGAAGCAAGCATTACCCTGATATCAAAACTAGAGAAAGATCCAACAAAAAAGGAGAACCACAGGCCAATGTCACTAATGAACATAGAATGCAAAAATCCTCAGTAAGATACAATGAACTAAATTATCAAGAAGATTGTACACTATGACCAAGTAGGATTCATCCCAAGGATGCAGGGATGGTTCAACACACGCAAATCAATAAATGTGATACATCATATTAATAGAACCAAGGACTAAAACCATATGATCATCTCAATAGATGCAGAAAAAGCATTTGACAAAGTCCAACCCTCATTCATGATAAAAACCCTATGGAAAATTAGAATAGATCATCTTTATCTCAATCTGTTAAAAGCCATCTACGACAAACCAACAGCCAACATCATACTAAATAGTCAAAAACTGAAAGCTGTCACTCTAAAATCGAGAACAAGATAAAGATGTCCACTCTCACTGCTCTTAGTCAATATAGTTCTGGAAACACTAGCCAGATCAATTAGATAAGAGAAAGTAATAAAAAGAATAAAGATAGGAAAAGAGAAAGTTAAATTATCATTATTTGCAGATGACATGATACTCTACATAGAAGACCCCAAAAAGTCCACCAAAAGACTTTTAGATTTAAAAATTAAATTCATCAGGGTAGGTGGGTACAAAGTCAACACTCAAAAATCAATAGCATTTCTGTACGTAAATAACAGGCTTACTGAGAGAGAAATTAGGGAAATAACATGTTTCACAATAGCATCCAAGAAAATGAAGCACCTAGAAATCAATCTAATGAAGGAAGTAAAAGATCTATACACTGAAAACTACAGTACTTTGGAAAAGGAGATTGAAGAAGATATCAAAAAATGGAAAGATATCCCTTGTTCTTGGATAGGAAGAAACAATATTCTGAAAATGGCCATACTCCCAAAATTGTTATACAGGTTTAATGCCATCCCAATTAAAATACCAATAGTATACCTCACAGACTTATAGAAAACAATCTTAAAATTCTTTTGGAACAAGAAGAAACCTAGAATAGCAAAAGTAATTCTGAACAACAAAGCCAAAGCAGGGGCCATCACAATCTCTGACCATTATACATCATTATACATTATACATTATACAAAGCTACCGTAATAAAAACAGCATGGACTGGAAAGAAAAAAAAACAGACCTGAGAACCAATGGAACAGATTAGAAGATGCAGAAGTAGAAACAGCAAATAAACATATGAAAAAATGTTCAACATCATTGGTCATTTGAGCAATGCAAATTAAAGCCACACTGAGATTCCATCTCACTCCAGAAAGAATGGTTATTATCAAGAAATCAGCCAATAACAAATGCTGCCAGGGCTGAGGAGAGAAAGGAATCCACCTCCACTGTTGGTGGGAATGTAGACTGGTGCAACCACTATGGAAATCAGTGTGGAAATTCCTCAAAAAAAAAAAAAAAAGAAACCCAAAAAACTAGGACTAGAGATTCCCTTTGACGCAGCTATTCCACTTCTTGGTATCTTCCTAAAAAAATTAAAAGCATCATACCCCAGAGATACATGCAAACCAAGTTTATAATGGCACAGTTTGTAATAACTAAATCTTTGAAATAGCCCAAATACCCTTCAATCAGTGAGTGGATAAAGAAGATGCTGTTTTTTTATACAATGGAGTACTATTCTGCCATAAAGAATGATAAGCGTGAGACATTTCTAGGTAAATGGATGCATCTTGAGACCATTAACACGTTGTTTCACTGGTGTGAGAAATAGAAAGTTGTAAATAAGGACTAAAATGTATTATATTGGGAAAGGGAAGAAATTGTTCAAATGGGAAGGGGAACAGGGGAAGAAGGGGAAAGGAATGGAGGGACAAGAGAGAAAAGAATAGAAGGGAAAAAATCAAAACAAGGCTTTTGTAAATAAGGAGGGACGGGAGGCAGATGGGAAAAAAGAAGCAGCAAGATATATCATGTACTGGTACAAATTCCCTATGGTGATGTTATCATTATGTATATCTAAAATGTACCATTAAAATAAAATAAAAAATAAAATTAAGGGATCACCGGCACTGCCTGGATCAGAGCTTAAATTAGGGAAATTGTCCACAGAGAGCCAGGGGAGAAGGCATAGGAGAGACTGTAAGCAAATGTTTTGTTGAATCATATAACACACTTATTAATTTGTTCAACAACAGTGATCTAGCTGCACTGAGCTACACTGTAGTGAGTTTCAATCCAGGGAAGCTGTTCTGCAATAGAGGGAGTAGGAAATAGGATCATTATACATTTGGGTAAGGAGAGTAAAATTATTTAAAACAATTTTTTTCACAAGATGATTTTGTAAATTTTGTACAACTTTACTAGAGGGAAGAGATTGAGGGGTTTTAAAAATCACTGAAAGAGCCTATAATCCCAGCTACTCAGGAGAAGCTGAAGACAAGAGAAGCTGGAGATCACAAATTTGAGGCCACAACACAGGGTGTAGGACTTCAGTTCTCCTTAACTAGAGAAGCCAATCATTGGTTTTTACATAAATATGGTTATATGGAAACAGAATGCTACCTCTGAATTTTAGACAAAAGAATTCAACACAGATATACCTGATCTGTGAAAGCGAAAATATATTCAAAATGTAATAATGTAAAAAGCAAACTCTACTTTCCTTATTGGCTAGCCATATTATATCAGTTTAGCCCCCTAGAGATACAATTTGTAAACCATGATTTTACATAGTTTATTTGCCTATACTGCACAATATATATTTTTTTTAATTTTAAACCAAGAGCATGTATTGGTACATTCTACATACAATGGTCACATTCATTACATTAATTTTGTACCTATACATGATGTATCTTGGTTCTCCCCCTCTTCCCCCCCTCCCCTCTGTACCCTCCCTCCCTATTTACAGCAGGTTCATTCATCATCTTCCATGTTATCCCTTTCCCCTCTCTTTCCCCTGTTGCCTTTCTGCTTTTCCCCTTCTTACTTTCTAGCACTCCTCTCCTCTGCACACCATCCTCCTTTTATATAATATCTATTACACCTCTTTGTCCTTATTTACAGTTATGGTCTCTCATATCAGAGAAACAATTCGATGTGTGCTCATGAGTGTCCGATTTATTTCACTTAAGAGTATGTTCTCAAGAAACATCCATTTATATATGAATGACTCTAGTTTATCCTT